>CAJNIZ010020480.1:3157-16285 GCA_905231905.1 Symbiodinium pilosum | reverse complement strand
GGGAACATAGTTGGTAGGCGGGGGGGGGGCTAGTAGTAGTAGTAGTAGTAGTAGTAGTGGCAGCAGTAGCAGTACCAGTAGCATCGTTGGAAGTGATAGTGAGCAATAATTGCAACAACAAGAAAAGGAGCAGCAGCAGCAGCAGCAGCAGTAGCAGCAGCAGTAGCAGCAGTAGCAGCAGTAGCAGCAGCACTGCCGTTGTTGTTGTTGTTGTTGTTGCTGTTGTTGTTGTTGTTGTTGTGGTCGGTTGGCTGGTTGGTTGCTTGTTGGTTGGTTGTTGGTGGTTGTTGGTGGTCGTTGTCGTGGTTGTCGTGGTTGTTGTTGTTGTTGTCGTTGCTGAGGCTGATGTTGCTGTTGGTGGTGGTGGTGGTGGTGGTGGTGGTGGTGGTGGTGGTGGTGGTGGTTGTGGTGGTGGTGGTGGTGGTGGTGGTGGTGGTGGTGGTGGTGGTGTCGCCGCTCCTGCTGCTGCTGTTGTTGCTGTTGCTGTTTCTGCTGTTGTCGTTGTTGTTGCTGCTGTTGCTACGGGTGCTGCTGCCGTCATTGCTGTTGCTGTAGTTGCTGCGACTGCGGTAGTGGCGGTCGTAGCAGAAGAAGTGGTGGTGGAGCGGTCATCATCATCGCGGTGTTGGCGGCAGCTTTCCCTGCAATGCTAGTTGCAGCTGCTGTACTAGCAGCATCTAGCAGCCAACCCCGCGGCGGCATCGCTATTGATGACTCACTTGTCTCCCACCCAGCTCAGGGGATAATTAAGTCGACGTTCTTTCTGGACCGACTCCAGATTAAGCGAAACTTACACAGAATACAGACCACACTGCAGACTGAAATTGCCGGTCGTTCGAAGGGTGATGCAGCAAATGGATTTGCACCTTTGAAGTCAAGATGGAATCCAACCCTGTTTCTATGTCCACCTCCAAGCCCTCAATACGAGATCGCTACAAGCCCTGAAATGAATTTTCATCCAGGGCACAAGAACTCGTTGAAATCAAGAGTTTGTGAATGGTCAGCATCCACGGCATCAATAAGCCTGCGATCGACAGCAGGCTAGTGCTGTTAATGCAAAAGCCTGTGTTGAGCAATCTATGCAGGAAAAGGGTCTGCATGAGACTGGTGGTGTTGTCAATGGGTGGCGACTTTTCTGCCGAGACGTCATTCCTGTCCCGTCCACGGCTAAGTAATGCCGTCATGTGGGGGGTGTCCAAAAAGAATCCTTGTCCAAGAAATGCCTCTTGGTATGCCCTTGCGCGAAGTTTTGCGCTGACCTTGCGCGCGCAAGGCTTTCCTGCGAGGTGTAGAAGTGGGACCTATACTTGAAGACTTTATAATATGATCAAGTGAGATTACAAAAACGAGGAATTCGTAATAAGCTAAGCTTGGTATGTCTATGGATAGGATACTCAGTGTTGCCGAGCAAAAGACACCTCAAGTTTTTCTGCTGTTGCCAGTTGGCGCTGGGCCGAAGCGGGGTGGGAGAACCCTTCCAGAAGTGGGGCCTTGCCAATGCCATTTGCGCTTGCGCGCACCTTGCGCGGAGTTTGTGCGCGCCTTGCTCAACTTCCGCGTACGTCCGTTATTCGCCGCCTTCTGTCAGGCGCGCCGGGAATAACCATGCCGCCCTAAAAACTTGATGCACGCACGTCACTACAGGGCTCATGCCGCTTGATTTCTAAGCAAGGGCCTATATCGCAGAATATAGAGCCACAGAAAGAATTCTGCTAGTATTCTATAGTTAAACAATAAGCTTTGGTCCGCCCTTGTGCCAACCTTGCGCACGTCGGGTGTTGGTGCATATGCTCATCATCTTGTTTCGTGCTGAACCAAACATGAACCTGGGATTTTGGACGACCCTCATGTCTGTACAACGTATGCTTCAAGCTCAAGTGTTCCTGGGTCCTTTGCGGTCCTACAAGAATTTTGAATCAGAAGCCAGGAGCACACGCAAGATTTTGTCGGTGCAATGCCAATCATCAGGCGCGCAAACAAATCCTTCTGGATGACGTGCGTCGCGCGGAGCTCGCTGCTTAGGGCAACACCGCTCACGGAAGGCAAGCTACCAACTATCGTCGTCTAGCGGTCTCCCTCCTGGCCGCCCTATGTCTGTACACGGTATGTTACACCAAAACCTTGCTGCCAAACTCTCACCTTCATAGGCTTGAGCCAGTATCTAGACTGCACCCGGTCTGCCTGTGCAGCAGGTTGCCTGTCAGAAAGGGAGCAGCAGCGAAGGGTCACACGGCTTCTGCCCCATCTTGCCCTGCTCCCACTGTCTGCTCAGCCACTGCCTCAACGGGGGGTACAAGCTCAATTCCTGGGGACTTCATCTGCATCTGTTGAAGGCGCCGGTAGCGGATGAAGGCTAGCATCCCGAAGAGGAACAGCACGGGGAGGGCGATGGCCATGATAAGCACCAGTGAATTCATGGCTCTACTGAGCTGCAGCAGAAGCAGCTATCTCCCTGACTGTTTAGCTGAGCAAAGTGGCTGGCCTTGTGTTTCCAAGACAGTTCAAGCACTCAACAGAAGCCAGCGAGGTGATTCAACTTGCCCAATTCCCTGTCCACACCCTACGGTTCAGGCCTTTGAAGCGTCCCGCGGAAAGGCGAGCACCCGATGGCCTGCAGAGTGAGCATCCCGGAATACCACTATAGTCCCCCTTAAGTAGATAGAATATGGCTTTGGGTATATGATAAGATCCACATAATATACCCTATCATATTCTGTCTACTTAGGGGGATTATTTCCATTGGGGTACGAAGTGTTCACCCCGACCCATCAAAGTCAAGTGTACTCCATTACCCTAGTCGGGCTGTCATGGGGCAAAGGTCACGTTGAAAAACTCGGGTCAATGAAGGCACTGGGATTAAAGCAAACCGAGATCAACCAAAACATTCATGGAACTCCACCGAACCATTCCCCACTTCTGATAGTTTCCCAAAATCTCGGGATCCGGTCATAATTACTGTCATTCTTATGGTTATTATCGTTCGTAAAATGGGGACCCCCAAAAAGCAGGTACCCCTAAAATTTTGGAAAACCCCCATAGGTATGGGAGCCCAGTGAAGCCATGACTGCTAGGAATAAAGGAATGGATCCTAATAGTAGTCCCTATAAAACCATTATAATAGTTGTCATTTTCTTGTCCATTCCTTCACTCCCAGCCAACCAGAGGCCAGTGGATCCTAAACCCTAAACCCTACACCCTAAACCCTCACCGCCTCCAGTACCCTCTGCACTTCGTTTGTGTTCAACTCCCCGGAGCCATCCTCGTCAAACTCGTGGAAGACTTTCCTGCCAGTTCTTTGCTTTAGGCTTTTTTTTCCTTAGGGTTTAGGGCTTAGGGACCCTAAACCCTAAGATGCCATGCCGCCAAGACTGAGGTCCTGATGTAGTCTGTTTCATACTGCGTGTACTTGCCTTGGCCCAGCTGGATGGAAATTTTGCTGCTCAGGTAGATGTTTGCCCGCTTTCATGTACCGCCACTACCCACTTACGCAAGTCATTATATGACTATGGCTCCCAAGGGAGGAACCCTAAAAAAGCACCCGATCACAACTAGAAGCCCCAGAGCAAGAGGGCCGACCACCATCTTGTCCAAGTTGCTGAGGAAGCTAAGGAGCTCCTCAAAAATCAGGGAGGGTAGCTGGGAGAAATAGTGACAGAAGGCCACTGTCCATCCCCAATCAAGGGCTACTTTGAAGGCTGATGCGGATGCATGCAGAAGTCCTGCTTCTCCAAAGCGCTGAAGGGCGTGATTTCTTTCACGAGCTTCTTGATCACAGCCTTTCAGGGCAGTGGGGGTGATGAGAGCATGCGCGCAACCTGTAGAGGCAGGTGCAAGAGATGAAACACAAAAACGAGGTGCTCCCACAGGCGCTCCTCATCGATCGTCATGTAGAACATGGACGTGAGAAGCTCATAGAGGCCTTGGTGCTGTGTCCGCTGCCCTTGGATTTTGCCTGTTTTGGCCATGCACTCTGCTTTCCACCCACCCCTGTTCCTTCATCCGCCCATGCATGTTCACACCCTAGTACCTGGATCTCGCTACACATCCGGAACCATTGCCATTGCTCCAAGGCACGATCCAGGTGTACATCACCCTGGCCCTCTATCTTGTAGGCCTGGAATTGCTCCTGGTGGCAGGTCACTTTGTGGTAGCAATGAGCTCTTGGCCCTGGCCATCATTGGAAAATAGATCTGGGGCACTCATCCAGCCTCTGCCTTGCGAAGCTCCTTCTCTGAAAGGCCCGGACCTTCCTCAGAAGACAAATCATAGCCTCCCCCATCATTTATGGTAACATTGTAGGAGGCGGGGAGAAACGTGGTATGAGCTAATCTCCCCAAGGCAAATGACATGACCTCAAGCAGGTTCAAGCAGACCATGTTCAGCTATGTGCCCACCCAAGCCCCCGGACCACAAGATTCTTATGTCAGAAAGAGAGAAAACGCACTCGCTTAACAAACCATAGCCAAGCAAATGGTACTTCAAAAAGGGGACCCCAATGTAAATCTCAAAGCTTATTAGGAGGTTCCCTGAAATGGTACCCCTAATCTTGGGGAACCCATAACCCTAAATAGTAGTTTCCATTTTCATGTCCTTTATACCCAATGTTACTATATTCAGCATATATATATATATACATATTCTCTAGACCTAAACCCTAAACCAGCCCTGATCCGTACTGGCCATGTTGCCCAGTTGAAGCGCTCAATGACCAAGGCAAAATCTGGGGGGCGCAGCACTTCTGCTACATCCTTGGGCAAACACTTCGAATAGTAATAGTAATAGAATAGTCATAGTCATAGTCAGTAGATTACCATCATAGCTCTACTGCATCCTTGAGAACTTGGGGAAGCACCACTTCGTCCCTAAAATAGAAGTAGCTGTGATAATCAGGGTACTGGTACGAAGAATAGGAATCATAATGGAATAGTAACGAATGATAGCAATTTAGTACTGGTGCCACTCTGAGTCAGTGCAGGCCTGAACTCCGAAATCAATTGCCGGAGCATTCAGCTTCCCAAAATGTTCGAGTTAGTTTTCAAGCTCAAGCAGATCTGACTCCAGCCGTGCCTGACCACCTACCTCAACAAATTGACCGAGGATCCTCAGCGTGACTTTAGCGGCCCTCAACCCGGGAGCTCGATATCTGCGGGCGGTACATAAGCCATAACGTCCCTTCCTACTTGAGCCCAGTTCGTCTGCTCACGTGCCCCTTGCGGATTGTCCAGAAAATCTTTTCATTAGCTGCCGAGTGGCTTCCGGGTCTTTTTCCTCGGCTGGATGCACAAACCTTTTTGTAAACTCTTGTGTGGTACCTATGCAGACTCGTGCTTCAACCGGCAAAGTCTTCCCTAGACCCACTAAAACCATGACTTGACAAGATCGACGCTGCAACCACCCACCGATAGCAGTGTTGTAAAAAGTCCCGAGGTGTACAAAAGCAACTGGACCCCAATCCGAGCACCCGCAGCAATGACCTTGCATTGCTCCACTTCCGACTGCGAGAAAAGCCCATTATTAAGTACAGCGGGCAAGCAAAAGGATCCAACCAAATTCTAGGCTTGTGCTTCAGCCTTTGCACACGAGAACCTGCAAAATGTGAGTTCAAGTAGATTTGACTATCCGCGAACAGCCGCAAGTCCCGTTGATGGTTTCCACAAATACGATGGCCCGAGCATAAACCTCAAACTGCTCTGGTCCGATAGTCCTTTTACTGTGGGTAGCCCCGGACAGGGACTCATCACAAATGGCAAGCCACAGTTAACTTCTCAGCGATCAACATCTCCCGCATGCTCACAGTCAGCGGCTGCTTCCCTATATTTTAATGAAAGCAGAGCAGAATTCCGAGGGACCCTCCGTCTACCCTCCACATACCCTAAACGAAGGACCATATACCACAATTTAAGGGTACAAGGAGTGCCCTGGATGATAGCAGCTAAAGCTTCGGAACCCTAGCCAAAGATGTTTTTGCTGTTTCTCAGGATTGTAGCTTGCAAAAGGTCTTAAACAAGAATATTTCCAAGTATAGTCCCCCTAAAGTAGATAGAATATGGGGTATATGGGGATCTTATTGTAATATACCCAAAGGCACATTCTATCTACTTAAGCGGGACTACCTCCAAGTAGCAGCTAAAAGCTGCTAGTACTGTCCCAGGCTCGCGCTCCTTCTGGGCTGCCCTGATGGCTGCGTCCTCGCGCTTCCTCAGCAAATGCACTTCTGGCTTGACTTACTGGTGGTAAGTAAGGAATAAGGGAACATTATCCCTATCAAATCCCTATAGAATGTATTCCCTTCTTGCCCATTTTACCCCTCTATAGTCCCTATATAACCCTGTAATATGCGCGTAGATTCGCTTATTCCCTACTAACCCCCACTAAGTTGACTGTCTTACTTAGCCGTGTGACCTGGCTGCTCGCTCTAATCGAAACAGGAGTGAGATGGGGCTTTATAGGGGTTCTATAGGGCTAAATGATACCTCCCAACAGGCCCCTTGATTTTGACTGCAGGGCATGGACTGGACTTCTCTGCGTGGTGGAAGTGACGAGAGGTTTCAAGTCTGCCGTCGCTGCGTGAGAATGCTGGTGAGGGCGTTTTCGTTTGAGTACCTGAACCTGAAAGATCATGGGCCATTGGTACCAAAAATGGCGGGACCGTCTACACGGCTAATCACCCCACACGCAGCATGGGTAGGGATCCATCCACTCGTGTCGCAAGCATGCTTCTATGCCCACCGTGCTGAATAGACCCAAGACACAAAGAACCACCCAGCTGACAGAAATGTCAAGCAAGACTGCTAAGCTTCAACTGCAGACATCTTGGTCCTACATGGGGCCTTGAGGTTTGCTGCCCTTTCCTAGGGCTGAAACACAGCCGACGGACATCTTGTCGGTTAACATTATACTAATCCTTGAGTGCCGCAGTCCCAGTTTGAAGGTTGATCATGTGATTTGTAACTCGACGCCGACCCAGATATTTCTTTTCAGCCTGGTCTCCGCTTTTGTTCATCGCTATATCCTTTGTCCTCTTCTCGGGAAATCCTGGTGCCATCTCAGCATGCACCTAGTAACGGCCCTAGTAATACCCTCAATCTAGGAGACTTCCCTGTACCACATCCCCGCATTCACCTGCAGAACTTCTTGCAGTTCCAAGAACAAGATGGATCGTCTGAAAATCCAATTCGAGATTCATCTTCATCTGCGGGTCAATGTCCGGTTCGCTTTCCATGTTCTTTTTCATGTTGATTCTCCATTTATTTGGGGGTTAACCCTAAACCCTAAACCCTAATATCCCATTACTGGAAACCGGCCCTGGGACCTCTTTGAAGCAAAGCAGTCAATCCAAGCCATCTCCCTCACAAAAGCAGCGGCTCATGCAGCCTTCTCGCGGGAACTTTCATGTCCTGCCCAAACGCGTCGTTCTGATTGTGGTGAAGGCACGGGTACTTACAACGGAAGACTTGAAGACGAGCAAACATGAATTCAAAGGTCACAAGAGTTTCCTGGCGTGCCGGGTGTTGTGAGGTAAGACCACCAAGACTGTTGAGCCATAGCCTAAACTCCCAGTATCCCCTTAGCAACCCGTATAACACTCCCCTAGATATTGTCTGTACCAACCCCTTTAAGCAGTTTAGACTACAGCTCATACTCCCTCATCAGGAACTGAAGGACCATGAAAGACCCATCGTGTGAGTCGCTGCAACATCTTCATTCAGGGGTCGCGGAATAATGAGAACAGCCTCTTTACTGCAGCATGCCCTGTGATTCAAAAAGGGACTACAAGATATCGAACGCAAGGGGAAGCATGTTGCTAACAATGCCGGTGATAATTAGGGCGCAAATGTAGTACTAGAACTGTCTTCATTAGATTCATGTTTGAGATGTGGATAGATATCATATGACCAGCAAGATACGTGGCATTCTCTCATTCTTGGTAAGCTCAACTAACTGCCCACTAGCACGGTGAAGAGAACATCTTTGCACCTCTTTGATCTACAATCTCCAGGACCCCCCTTTTCCACACTCAAGACGGCCTAGGTCACCGTCCTGATCTGTCTGCTCTGTGAGAGCGCTAGCGGCAAGCATCGTCAGCCTGTCGCCGGGTGACACCAGAAGCCATCACAGCTTGCCCCCTGCAGCCCGTGTGGCCTTGTTACAATATACAGGCATTGTCAGTAGAGACCTCACAGCCTAAGGATTGCACACGACTAGTCAAGAGAACTACCCACTGACATGTTTTGCCCACAGCGCCAAGACAGACTCCGTGCATCTTCTGCTTTACATAATTCAACGGGGTGAAGTTGCCTTGCTGTTGCAGTGTGTACGTCGGCCAGGCCTTGTCATACGTTCGATCTCCGCCTCTTCAGCCTTCCGCTTCTCCTTCGAGCAGCTGCAAGGGTTGGGATGTCTCCAACAGCGAGAATGCTTGAAAACTTAACAAGATCATGAGGTCATGCCTTCATGCAAGACCCACCAGCTCGTGCCACGCAAGTACCGCAGCTCTTCCGCAAAACTGTCTCCTCCGCTTCTGCTTGGCGCTCTGCCTCAAGATCCAGGGTTGCCAGGTCCTTGGGCTGAAGAGAAACCAGTTCCCTTTTGGCCTGGAAGGCTCTTTATCTTACTCCACTATTCGGAGACGATTCAAGGTCTGGATCTGGCAACTGCGCTCAGCTTACCCAAATCAGTCGAGCTTCACCCGCGCTGCGCTCGTTGAGGTCCCTGAAACACACATCCCAGCAAGCAGCTACCACGTGGAACCAGAAGGTGTGTTGATCAGAGATCATTCTGAGTTGCACTAGAATGCGGAGGCTCCTGAGCAGAGCTGAGAAAGCATGGAAGCCGGCGATGGTGTTCTTGTTGATCTTGTTGATTTGGGCACCATTCACGAAAGGGAGGTGCCTTGGTTCAAGTCAACTCACATCCATGATTACAGCAGAAGGCTTCATACTGAAACTGCATCAAATCTTCATGTACAGTACAGGGCCGGTATGCCTGGGAAAGAATTGGAGGGAGTCATGTCCCGCCAGACGGTGAACAACTTCCAACTGTTTATACTTCACAGCTGGGTTATAAGCCACAATATCATTCCAGCTATATTTCCAACTCACTTGCATGCTCTTTTCCAGCTGATTCTCCATTGTTAGGGTAATATCCTTAAATCCTAAACCCTGATGCCTAAGGCTTCCCTCTCAGACCTGTGGCAAGACCCGGGCAACCTGAGAATGGCAGCAGCCCAAGGCTCAGGCTCGCCATTATCCTCACTTTTCTTCCGCTCCTCCAGCACTCAGTAGCAATATCGTAATACTTATGGGGGTTATATAGGGATGATGGAAAAGAAAATGGAAACTACTATGGTATTGCTAGGCTTGGGGATAAGGGAATCTCTAAGTAAGTTTCAGCCATTAAGTGCAAACTTGGGCTAGCCCCTTCCTACACCCCAAAAAATTGAGCATCTCCTATTGTTGGGAAGGTTAAGAACCGGTAATTCTCGATTTACCACTATCAAGGGGCGGAGGCCTAACCAAGGGTTTAATGTTCGCGTGCCGCGAGCCCTCCTCAGGCACTTCTGAGGGCTTTAGGTGTTTTGGACTGAGCTTACATGGTCGAAAGTGTATGGCTGGGTTGCCTCCTGACGAAATTAAACCGCTTCACAAAAACACTAGCATGGCCAATGTATTGCCTTTGCAAGTAACAGGCCGCGAAATCGAACTTAACCCAGGACTGAGGTGCCGGCCTGAAAGGACTGTAACCCTAAAACCTTAACTATAGAATAATGTATTTCGGGTATTCCTACTTGTGGAACTCCCAGATCTTACCCTACAGTCCAGCCTGTGCACGCCTGCGCACCGCCCGTCGCTGTGCATCCGCAAAGATCTCTTCGAATGAGGCAGCCTCAAGGAAGGAGTAGGCAAAAAACTCTACACAAGATCATGACTGTAAAGGGAACACCAATAGCCGCAGTGCACGCAATGAAGGATGGTGGGGGCTAGGAAGCACTAGCTTCACAATAGCAATGACGGCCATAGGAAATACGAACAAATTGATCTAGCATGATCGCGTGCATGTAGGTGATCATACACCAGCTGGGACTGCGAAAATGTAGCCATGCATGCCGCTAAGTCATGTCATCTTGTGGATTTGTCAGGAAAGCCAGATCAAGAGCTAACTTCACAAGTCAATTGTCCAGCAGATTGCCCAAGAAGATTTCCGGGGTGCAGGGATCACAGTCATGAAAATAGTAAGCACGGTAGTGGACGGCAACTGTCTTAGCCATACGGCCCTCATGCTCATGATGCCTGCGCAAAAGACAACAAGCACTCCTACGGCCACGAGGAGTTGCCTTTTTCTCAAAAAATGGGATGTGCTGACTAGCCGCGCGAACAGAGGCAGAGATTTTGGGAAGCGAGGGAAAGTGGCCCTCGCTGGCGCTTGTCCTGTCTGCTATGCAGCTGCTATCTGGGCGTCTGCTTGAGCATCCTTATTCACTCAAACATACTGACACTGCACCGGCAGAGTTACATAGGGTTAATAATGGGATACTGGAGAATCAAATGGAAAATGATATGGAAACTACTACATAACTATAATAGAGTTGTGTTGCAACGAAAAAAGCCTGTCCGTCCTCATTGTACTCTTGCTCCATGCTGGCTCGTTCTGTCGACTGGCCAAGCGCCCGATGCTCCGACCGCTCCGCATTGAGCATTTGCTCGCAGCCCGCACCTGGTTTTGCAAAAGTACAAAGGAGTAATGCTAACAGAAACCCTGATACTAAGACTAATAACATGAATACTAATTCCAGTACTACTACCTTTATCAAGGTTGTGGCTGCAAATGATAAGTGCGCAGGACATCTTTAGCCCACCGCTCTGAGTTCACATGGAAGTATGAGAACAGAAGCTGCAGTGATGACCTTGAAAGCTTCAAAGTACAACCGACGGACTCTACCAAACTTGTACAACATGCTGCTCTGCAAATGATGCGAGAGTTTTGGAATGCGGGAACTACCTCATCATCCCAATTTCCATTTCATTCTCCAGGGTCTTGTTTGATGCTCCATTACTGGGGTATCTCCCTGCATATCCATTTCTAATTGGTTTCTTCATTATTGGGATCCTATCCCTGAATCCTATATGCCACAATATATCCCTACGTTGAACCCCTAAACCCTAAACCCTAAATAACCCATTATAGTACTGTCCATTCTCTTTTCCATTATCCCCATATAACCCCAACATATACCATATAACCCCCATATAACCCCTATATCATCCCTGTAGTTTCCATTTTCTTTTCCATAATCCCCATATAACCCTTGCTTTTTAGCCCTGCCTCTTCCCAAATTGTGCCCCTCGGTCCAGCATCCGGCAGCTTCGGGACGCGGACCCTGGGCTGAACCCAGGTGGGGGCCCCAAAATTAGGGCCCCCCTTAAGTAGATAGAATATGGGGTATATGAGGATCTTAATTTAATATTATAGTCAAAGCCATGTTCTATCTACTTACGCGGGGCTATACATTCTGGGGGTCCCTATAGTGAGGATTAATAAGGATTATAGTATTATAGCCTCTTGATTGGGGTCCATTTTGGGGTTTTTCTCTGGAGGAAAACTACTAAGTACTGACTGTGAATGCACACCCGGGCCAGTCCTCCTGGCAGAGTGACCTCTTGCAGCATGGCCATGACGGCCTCATCTTACTGGGGCTTAAGGGGGAGTGGGGGAGTGGATCCCTATAATAATCTGCATAGAATTCCCATATAACCCTATAATGGTACCTATTTCCACTCTGCCCTTTGAGCACCAGGAGGTCATTGGTGGCCCCAAGCCAGCCAAAGTCGCACGACAAGCAGGCGGGCTGAAGCTACCCTAAAGGGAAGGCATGAGTGGATCGAGACCCCTCTTACATGAAGGCATGGGGAACTCCCATCTCAAATTAACTGCCAGAAACCCTCAATCCAGTTTATTAGGCCAGCGCGGGACTTTCTAGCAGAGACGCTCTATGCCGAAACTTCACACCGGACCGTTGCTTGTGTTCCTGGAAGAGGGGTGCCTGGCCTGTCATGCTGATTCAGCAGATGCAGTCAGCCCATGGAAGGCGAAGGAACCATGGCTCTCCGGCAAGGGCCAGGGTCAATCTGTAATCCCACAGATGCCACAGTGAGGCTGCAAATGTTCATCATTCTTGTACGGAGTTTGGCCTCTTGGGTACTTGTTAGCTGCTTAGATTGAACATCCTCCTGCAGCGTCCCTCTAAAATACGTCTCCTAAAATTGTTCTGAAAACGCCATGATCTCCTTAGGAGATAGATGGCTGCAGCACCCACCAGCCTGCATACACAGCCAAGAAACTCCCTCACGCCACCCTCGAAAACATGAGCAATGCTGTCCATGTGAAAAAGACGGGATTGTTGCTGGTACTATCTGCACACGAATTGGGAGCCCAGCATAAGACAATATAACGCTACCAATGTTTGAAAAGGCCGAACAAAGGATCGTGGAATCAAACGAGCCCCGCAAGTAGGCTTCCAAAACAAATCAAGATCTTCTGAGGCGTGTGCCCTCTTGCCGCCCGAGAAGGGCACAGGGACTGCAAACAGGGCTGCCTTCCAAGCCCATTCCAGATTCGGCCTTGCAAGCTTGAAGTGCTTGATCCTCAGGATCTTGGGTGATGGGACATGGGCACATTACCCCAGCTGCTGCATCTGCAGTTCACAACCCTACCGCATGATTTTCCTTGTTGCTCGCAAGGTGCGAAGACGCTGCTTGCAAGGTGCATCTCTGCAGTGCACAATATTATCTTGGGCCATTTGAAGCTCGCCAGGTCTTGAGCAACTTGCCCAGGGCACTAAGGTTGGGATCTCTCCCAGTGCAGTATCTTTTGGACAGCTGTACAGCTATGGGACAAGCGAGGATGCTCCCCTTAAAGCATCCTACATGCACAGGCTCGTGCCACTGTCGCCAGTGCCAGAACAGTTGGAAGTTTGAAGTGAAACATGGTAGTTTCCCTAAATAGAGGGAGCCCAATGAAAACCCTGCAACACTATAGTCCTTACTATGGGGACCCCCCAAACATGCCCCTAATTTTGGGAAACCTTAAACCCTATATAATCCCCTATATAATCCCCAGTTTCCATTTCAT
>CAJNIZ010020469.1:13279-86850 GCA_905231905.1 Symbiodinium pilosum | reverse complement strand
CTGTTCGGAATCGACGACCTTCTCACGGTTTTGGGCGGGTGGCGGGGCTGGTGCGTGGACAGTCCTGAGAATTCTGTTCGGAATCGACGTCCTTCTTGTGGTTTAGGGCGCGAGGTGGCGCTGGCGCGTGGAGCGTCCTGAGAAGCCTGTTCGGAATCGACCACCCTCGCGTGGTTTTGGGCGGGTGGCGGCGCTGGCGCGTGCAGAGTCCTGAGAATTCTGTTGGGAATAGACGATCCCTTGCACCACGACACCTACACCGCTCGCATACACTGCTCCAAGTACCTCACAACACCTACACCGCACCAGTACAGCAGGACACCTACACCGCCCACCGCAACACCTACACCGCACCGGTACACCAGGACACCTACACCGCCCACCACAACACCTACACCGCTCACATACAGCACGGCACCTATACCGCCCGCATACGCCACAGCAACTACACCGCACTGCGACCGCAGCTCCTAGAACACGGCCAGATGCGCGTCCCTTGCTAACGTGGAACTGATTGCTTTCGGGATAGTCGGGGTCTAGTGTTCCTTGGAGTTGGGGTGTTGGTAGAAGCTTCTGGGTTTGGGAGCTTGGGTTCGGGGCTTCATGTAGAAGTCTAGAAGCTTTGGATTTGATGTGCCTTTGAAATACGCGAAGCCTGAGAGCAAGTGCCGCCCAGCATTTGGAGCTTGAGGTGTTCGAGGTTGAAAGCTCTAGAGACTCTCAGGCTAACGGTGCAAGGAGCAAGGTTGCTGAAGTCCGGCTGCATTTTTTGCAGGCTGCGGATTCTGAGTGTGTGATTTCTATTCAGTTCAGCACATGAGGCAGTAGAGGTGCAAGAGGTGTCGGCATGCGTTCAAGACCACAGCAGGGACTTGTGTAGGATTTTTTTGAAGACAAGCGATCCTCAAATCCCAGGGAGACTGCGACTGTTTTTTCTCAAGATCTTTCGAGGCTGTATGATGATTCTAAGGCAGCACATGGCTGAGGGTAAAGCAGCATGCAGCACTTATTCAAATGAGCTGTTTTTTGGGGGCCCGGTATTTTCCATGAGGAGTGGATGTAAGGCTCTGGTCAGCCGCGGTCACGCTTGATATTGTTTAGAGAAGAGCCGGTCGGTCGGGCGGTCGCCCCCGGACTCTTTTTGTGTGTTTTGGGCTATCCGTGGCTACAAAGAAATTTACTACGTTTTTTTGAAATACAAGAGATTCCATAGGCTTCCCTATGAAACTGCGAAATTTCGCTTGAATTCGATTAGGAGCTAGACTTGTATCTATTCAGTCCTTGCAGCTGCGGACTGGTAAAAATGCATCCGGTCGCTGTGACTTTTTTTGGGCTGGGCCGTGGCTGAAGTCCTTTGAGCGGCCGCCAGCCAATCCGTTTACAGCAGCGGCTAGCAGAAAAAGCTTCCACAGTCTCATGCCCTTGGCTTTAATCAGCCTGCAAGCCCTGCCCAGAAAAGCTGGAACGCATACTTAATTTCTTGGAAGCAGTGCAACCCAAAAATCCGAAACTCGAAAAGCCATACACCCTAACCCTGAACCCAAACTAAATAACTAAGACCTTTACAGGCCTTTAAACTTGTGATCTCCCGCACACTTTTAACGGTGGAACCTGACAGACCGGTGAAGACAGCTGCACAAGCACTAGCTGCATCTGCACTACGTGCCTCGTCTAACTGGAGGGGTTGGGAGGTATGCGGAATTTTGGGTGGTTTCGTGTGTAGAAAGCTGATAATACAACATTGACAGAAACCCACATGTTTAGGGATGCAGGGTTTGCAGGTTCCAGGGCGAAGAGATCGAGCTTCATGGTGGTTACTGTGGGGTGGTTGAACATGAATGTTGGGATCCTTGGAGCATTGTGGGGAGAGCTCCACGGAGCTTGCATGGATTCGCCCCCAGCATTGGAGGACCCATGCTACAAGGATATGGTCAGCGTGCACCCACCCTGCACCCAATTCTAATAGAAAGCCGTAAGCCTGAGCAAGACCATATACCCCGAACCTGGAACCCTACCGAGAATGAATGACCCGCATCCACATGGAGCCATATGGAGGTTTCTCAATCTAGGGGTGGTCCTGAGGCTACGTAGGGCCTGTGAGTGGATGGGGTCTCACCTTAGGATTGTGTACAGTGTACACGTCGGTTTTCAGAAGCTTCAAAAAAGCCAATACAGGTTTTGCAATCTGATTCTTGGGATCTCTGTTCCTGCACCTCAAAGCCCCAAACCCTCATCCAAGCCCTGTGACAGGAAGAATCCGGACTTCTGTCCCGTTTTTCATCTCACGTTGCCCGGCCTTGACATGTCATACGGAGGTTCCCAAAATTCGCAGGTGTTTCTGGTCAGACTGACTTAGCATGGATGACAACATGTGTTTCACTTCTGTTCAGTTGGGGTTCGTCTCTGGAAGCAGAACTGGTAGCCCAACATGCGACTCGTCTCAGGATTCAGGGTCTGTCACCTGAAACGGTGTTCTAGCGAGTGTCGTGAGGAGCCTACGGCTTTGGAGTGCAGGTTTGCCCTCGCTTAATCTTTGATAATGAAAGGTGAGCACCTACATTTACCAAAATATGTATCCATATTCGCATCTGCATATAGACAAAGACCCATATGTTCCCCAGTCTACCAATGTATTGCATAGGGAATGTTTAGTAGAAGGGGTGTTAAGAATGCTCTATAGAGCCCCAAACGTAATCACAGTTTCCATTTCATTCCGATCTGCTTTTCTATATGATTTTGTTTTTTGGGGCCCCCAAACCTAAACACCAAGTTCCTAAGCTCTAAGCCTCAGGGTTGCGGGTTTAGGGTCTGTAGCCATGCCAGGCAGCTTGCCTTAAATCTTCTGGAATGAATGCAAAAGCTGACTTCCTTACCTTATGACATTCGTGCTGCTCTCGGGTTTGATGAAGTAGCCATGGACAATCGCAGTTGTGGTCTCTTCCCGCAAGAGTGTGGGTTATTGGAGACATTCCAGAAGATATCCTTGTCAGGACAGTGATCGTTTGGGATCTATAAAGCGGGGCGGATCTTCTGCCACCGATGCCCGTTGGGGGTTCAAATAAGAGTTGTTGCATCCTGCGAACTTGTCAGAAAGGGTAATAAACTGCTTGCCTCCCAGCGGCCCGGACCTTCTGAACCACTTCTACATTGTGGAGAGTTCCATATGAGCGACCCTTTCATGGCATACCTCTGCTCTGCAGGCTTGCCCGTAAAGGCGATGGGTACCACTCTTCTGAGCTTACTTATACTTGCACTACTGACCACACCCTCAGACCGTCAAAACATAGGACCTGTTGACAAGGCAGAATGATATATGCACAGCTGCAGTATCGGGGACTGTTGCAGGGTAGGGCCCTTCTGAGAAGCTCGCTGATCTCCAGAGTTCCTCTGCCAGGAATCATTTTCAAACTCTGACCCGAACCCCAACCATAAACCCAAAACGCGAAACTTGAAGCTTGGAACCCCAAACCGTAAGATCAAAGTCTACACCTTAAACAGTCCAAGACGACGGGGTCATAAAAAAACAACAAAAATAACAGTCCAAGACGTCATCATGCAAGCCAATACACCCGGCAGGTATTTCAGCAAACAGAGGCAGCAGGATGGCAGAAATATTCCGCACCTTGGTTTCTTTGCAATAGGTGCGGGATTTCAAAAGAGGGGTCTGCCTGGCCATAAGGAAGATACATGTACACGATGGCCATGACTATTGTTGGCGTTTTGGGTTGAGGGATTGACAGGCTTGGGGGTTCAGGGTCCGAGGCTTGGGATGCTTTTACCAAACGTGCCCTGAGCAGAAAGGCCCGTGGCGTTGTCCACGCATTCTACTTGCACCACGCCAAAAAACCGACAATGCTGCGAATGCCTGATGTCGCAATAGGGGCCCTATCCCAAATCCTGAAATCACAGTGAAAAAGCTTGTAGGGGGTCCGCCGTTGACCGTAGGCCCGAGACTTGGCTTCAAGGTGTCGCCCGGGAGGCCCAAATTACTGGATTGAACGTGCGGAGCTTAAATTGACTTAGTAAACTATGGGAGTACAGTAAAAATATCGGTTTCCTTGTTCTGGTACTTCATTTGAGCTGCAAAAGAGCAACCCAGAACGACAAGAAACGACGCATATGCCCAGGAACTTCTAAGGTAGCCGGGGGATGTTCACATATGTCAGGCGTAGTACAAACGCCTTTGCAAGCTCCACTTAATAGTCGGAGGTGCTTTAAACAAGCAACTTCACAAGCAGGTTCCGATACCTAGGGCTCTTTTGAGGCCTGGCGTTTTTGAACAATGTCGGTCTTTGGGGGCCCTCATCTTCAGATTTGTTCCCTGAATGACTTGCGATTTCCCTTCTCTTAAGTGCGAAGTTTTTGCGTGATGTTTTGCAGAATTCGAGCTTTGTCGGTGGAAGCCCAGGGGAGCGCAGGAGGCCAGGAACTGCCATGGGTCCCAGCGCCCAATCATTGTATTCAAAGTGTTTTTAGAAGCAGCTTGAGGGTTCAGAGCAGTAAGTTTCAATGGATCTCGCGGGAAGCAAGCTACTACAACAGCTGTGGGCCAAAACATGAGGATTGACGCCTTCAACCGGAGTTTTTCTTGTCACATGTTTGAGTTTTTAAAGCGGGCGGGCATTACGAAGCCAACGGCAGTTCGAGCTCCCCTTTTTTTTGTTTGCAACATTTGTTTTTAGTTCTGAAATGTCTGCCTCTCTCTTATGTGTGCCGACGCTGAGTGCCCAGCACAGAATCCGAACCACCACGGGCAAGGCCAAAAGAGCAAAGTGTTCACAACAGCAGTCATTTCAGCAATGCTTTGTAGAGAATGTCTGAGCGATGTAGACCTAAACAGAATGAAATAAGGGCTTCCAAAAATGGACGCTCTTCCTTTGAGGGTTCTCTAGAAAACAAAAATGAGAGTATTCGGGAATATAGAGTAAGTGAGATGCCGCATGGAACACCCTTGAACATAACCACGGGCACAGATAGGTCGGAAAGCTGATAGACCCATGTACATCCCTAAAGAACTGTAGAGAGAAAAACGTTTTGGATTCTTGCCAGAACATTTTTTAAGAGATGTAAAGCCCCGTTCAGACTTCCAACAAAGAGCGGCATTTGTAAACTAGATAAAGATGGTTCAGAAAGGGTCCCATTTTGCGGCGGCTACGAGAAGCTCCCAAACGGAGCCCTTTTAGAATCTGGGATTCTGTCACACAGTGGTAGGGTTCAGCGGAACCGTGGAGATGTGACAGGTCTGGAGGATCTTTAGGGATTACATTGTGACGCCAATTCTGCATGCCCCAGCCCACGCTTCAAGAGCTGTTGATGCTCTGTGCAACTTTCACAAGTCTTTACATCCTTGAACCACCAGACAGTGGCCTACATCCTAAACCCAGTGACTTCTTTCCTGAACTTTGCAACCAGAAACCAATCCAAGGAACGAAGCATCAGCATGGCGCGACAGGCAAGATGAGGCCTGGCAGACCCCGCTTACTCCCCCATGGCCACTTTTCTCTTATGATTGTACCACTGTTTAATCCATGCCGGGCTTTTTAATGCGTATTCAGTATGCTACGCACCTGACATCTAGCTCCCCATGTTATCCTTCATGTGCTGCTGCAACTCCTGCGCCCTGGCAGATGACCCCACAACCCTGAACTCTAAAGCTGATAAAGCCTCAAATGCCCAATCCGGTTAATGCCCGTAAAACGCCCTGAGGCCCGCTTCTGGACCGTCGGCGAGCCGCTGAGCGTCCTGAGCGTCGCGCGGCCCAGTACCGCCGGAGCGCAGAACCAAGGCCAGGCGGTCGCAAACGGATGCGGGCTTTAGAAGTTCTAGTTTTCATTCGTTTCTGGGGTGTGTGGTTTGCCTTGCATAACTGCAAAGGGATTCCGGTTTTCTTTCTTGAGCCATTGGGATTAAACGTGTGGGGCTCAGGCATTCGGGATTTAAGATCTAGAGTCTTTTGCAAAACAGGTGAACTCAACATTCTTCTTAGGCCTCTCAGCACAGGGTGCCGACACCATCACGGCTGATCTTTTTTCAAAGGTTCACCGTGCATTCTGAAACTCTTCCTCCTGGATCACTTCAACTATTGCTTTAGCAATTCTGTGGTCCTCTCATCATGGGCACTCTCCCAGGTGGTTATGCTCATTAATAAAACTCAGGTCGACTCCCGTGACCTTTCCAACTACAGACTTGTATAAGATTTATGCTTCTCTTTTGCAAAAACGGCTCTCCCATCGCTTTGATTCTAGAATCCGCTGCATGCAGTTTGGTTTCCGTGCTCAACTACTTAACCACCTATTCATATCATGCGGTACATCTTGGAGGCCTATGAGCTTCAGCAGCACTCCCTTCATGTTCTATTTCTTGATGCGTCCAAGGCCTTCGACTCCGTTATTTTGTCAGCCATGCAGTCCTCACTTTGAGTATGGCTGTCCCTGGTCAATTTGTTCACTCTATTATGGCTCTCTATGAGTCCCGCAGCTTCCGCGAGCGGGACTCTTGCTCCACTTTCTTCAGTTTTGCGCCTCATTCAACATGAAGCCTATATCAGAGGACTCTTTCTCAACTTCGATAAGTGCTATCATCTCCGCCTCAATTTTGATGCTGGAATCAGCTTTTTTCCTGACCTCTGGTCTCACCGCAATTGTTCGTTGTGTTCCGGAATGACCCCTTCTCCCGAATTTGTGCTGTCAAATGAGGTGAGATACCTTGGCGTTTTTCTTGCTTATCTCTCTAACAACTGTCGCAAGTCGCTAATCGGGTCTCTCAAGCGGTAGCGGCATCCAAGCTTCTTAAACCCTTGCTTGGTGGCTCTGCTCTCCCTCCATCTTGGAAGCTCACTGTCTATCGCTCGCTTGTTCAGTCAATCCTCCTCTACGCGATGGACAGTTCTCAGCTTTCCTTGTGCAGCTATCTCTGATTTGGATGCCGATGCTCCACTCAGTCGCTTTGACATTGGACATTCGTTCCTTCAGATCCCACATGCTTCAGTGATTAGACTCACGTCTCCAGCTCCGGAGTTTGGATGGATGATGATACGACTCTGTTTCGCGGAGTTCAACTTGTCAACCTCTTGCACTCCAAAGGAGAGAATGGACTAGGCTCGTTCATGCAATTACTAGGAGAACCCCTAATGGATAACTGCAGGCGCAGACGACTCAAGCCCTCGAGCCTGTGTGGTTGGGCTTCGGGTTTTGGGGTCCAGGTTTGCGGATTGTAGGCCTTGGGGTTTAGGGGTTGTGGAAGTCATCAATCATTTCTTGGGATGTAGATGAGCTTTCTAGGAAGTAGATGCGGATCTGTAGGGAGTAACTCCAGGACTCGGATGTGCGACCTGCTCAGCATCATGGGTCTCTATTGAACAGGGACAAAGCCTGTATGGCATACCGAGATTGCATGGGAAGATGGTGTGGCATTTACGCTTTTGTCTCGGAATCACCTGAGGTGGCGCGCCGCCCCAAGCCCAGGTGCAGGGGCTGGTGCCCAATGGCCGTGGCCTAAGACACACGGAGGATTTGGTGGGTTCTTCTGCAGGTTGGTAGAGTTGTAGGGTTTCATGAGTTTCCTAGGTGGTGTCTTGTTGGAGGGCTGTGTAGGGTTCGACAGGCTTTTCGTAAGAGCTCGTATGAATTTCTTGGGTGTTGATTCTACTATTGGGGCACAGTTTGTTTCACACTTCCCTTCACCTTGCGCTATGGCTGAAAAGTGAGCTCTTATTGAGCCAATTGCCGTGTAAATACGTCAATAGGCATCAGTTCGGAGTGCCACTCCCTCGATGTTTCCTTGCATAATGATCGCTGCCGTTTTTGCTTCTCCTTGTTATTCTTGTTATTGGTGTTTGCACGTATGCGGTTGCTACCATGGTCACAGCTTCACGGCAATGATCATTTCCAGGCTGGTCATATCGGCATGAATTTCTTCAACCGTAAATCCCCAACTTGTAAACTCCATTCTTAGTTGGATGTTCGTGGGTAATCATTTGTGGGCCGAGTTTTTATAGTCGCATTTATGTGTTCTTGCCCGGCATACAAGTTGACAGTAGCCAACTCCGCATGATCCTGAGGAAGCAGAGGCCCAGTTCATAGCCATCTCTTTCCAACTGCTCCATAACCCTTAGCTAGCCCCTAAAGTCCCTAAAGTAACCCACCTGAAGCTGCTTCGTGAACCTGCAAGTGGTCTTGATGTTAACGGACAACGTAAAGGAAGTCCATTGCGTCCTGTCCTTGCGTCTTGTCCATAGTCAGGGTCCAACTCTTGTATTCCTTGCCAGGTGCACCGAGAAGGGCCATAGAATTGCGAAACAAGGCTCTGCTATCGCATTCCTTCGCTTTCAAGGTCTATAGTTTGAGAGTTGAGAAACAAGCCCCTGCTCTTGCATTCCTTCGCTTTTTTGCTTGGGGGAACCAGCTTATGCGTGGTAACTGATGTTGCAAGAGGTGCATCAACTTGAGACGGAAATAGTACCGTCTATATGCCTTTGGGTGTGTCGAACGCACCTGAGGTGGCGCGCCGCCCCAAGCCCAGGTGCAGGGGCTGGTGCCCAATGGCCGTGGCCTCAGACGCACCGAAGATTTGTGGGTCCAGAGATCGTATGATTTTTTGTTAGTTAACTCCACTGGTTAGTCAGTTAAGGGTTACAGTTGATGGAGTTCAGACTTCGGCGACGTCCGGGCAAGGATATAGTGTAGGACTTCGTTGTCTGTTGCTCATGCCATCCACGTAAGCTGCCACACAATCTCCTGGAGAGCCTGCTGTGACATAAAGCTTATTTCGGCTAAGGTGGCACTGTCTCTATTGAACAGGGACAAAGACTATATGGCATACCAAGATTGCATGGGAAGATGGTGTAGCATTTACGCTTTTGTCTCGGAAGCACCTGAGGTGGCGCGCCGCCCCAAGCCCAGGTGCAGGGGCTGGTGCCCAATGGCCGTGGCCTAAGACACACAGAGGATTTGGTGGGTTCTTCTGCAGGTTGGTAGAGTTGTAGGGTTTCATGAGTTTCCTAGGTGGTGTTTTTTTGAGGGCTACGTAGGGTTCGACAGGCTTTTCGTAGGATATCGTATGGTTTTCTCGGGTGTTGACTATGTTGCTAGGCCACTTAAGGCTTACAGTGGACAGAGTTCAGAGTACTTGGAGCCATTTCTGGTTCCTGCAAGGATTGTGTTCAGACGAAGGATCCAGTGGCTGGAGGGTTTGGGTTTCTAGAGTCCATGTAGGGGCCGAATACACTGTGAGTCGTGCTTCCGAGTATGTCATGCGAGAACCAGACCAGGATTACACGGGAAAGGCCTCGGAACATTACTTCTTCTTCAGTCGTCTGCTATTGACCTCAGGTGCAGGGATTTTCCGTTAGTTTGCGCCTCAGGTCCGAGGCGTCTTCTTACTTGAAGCCCAACACGAAAGCCAGCAACAATCCCATGTCATCATGTCGTATGCCTACATAACCTACATGATCCTTGTACCCTCCCAATGACCATAAACCCTAAGCCAGTGTTTTCTCTGAAATTTCCTCAGCGCAGGTGCAATGCCACCATTGCAGCAGGACACGGCCCCCAAACCGGGGAGTTCTTGAGGTTTAGTGAGGGTTCAGGATAGGGATTTAGGGTGTCGGGTTTTGGTTTGGATTAGGGTAGATGGTTTATGCTGTAGAATTTACGGTTCCGGATCCACGGTTTGGGGTGTTGGGTTGTTTAGGGCTTTGGAATGCTTGGGCTTCGGGGATTCCGCAGGCCTTTGGTAAATTTTACCTGGATAGCAGGATCCAAAGAAGAACCCCGTAGAATCTTTGATAATTTCCATGCTAGATATCACTCATGCTGTGTAATATATACCGACCTTTGGTAATTTTGGCCAGGCTCAGCACCCGCACCAACTGACTGCAAAACAGGAGTCGATCGCCAAGCTCTCGACTCCTGCCCCAGGCCCCTCTTCGGAGGTTGATGCACCTTTTGGGTTTAGGCTTTTGGGGTTCAGGGTTTGGTTTCGCGTCTAACGTGAGGTTCCCAAGAATAGTAATAGTTTTAAAAACGCTTCTAATGTGAGGTTCCTAATAATTGTATTGATATTAGTAATTGTAGTACTAATCCCCACGAAGTTCCGGGCGGACCAATGTCGCAACAAAGGTCAGGGAAATGGGGATCGCAAAAAAAACAAACTTTGAGGCCTCAGCTGTCTAAGATGGACGTGGGTATGGTAGTACTAGTAGTAGGACTAGTTGTAATAGGAGGAAGACGAGTAAGAGTATGAGTGGGGGGAGGAGGAGCGTGAGAGGATTTCAATTTATTTTCAATTGGGAACCATGATTCTACGATTCTTGGGCTGGGTAATTTTATTAGTACCGGCCCTATAAAAGTCAACCCCTGAACACCCAATATACTAATAGTAGTCTAGGTCAACAAAGCTAGAAGTGTGCAACTACAATGAATTAAGCAATCCCCAGTCTCAGCATTTTCTCTGGCCCAGGAAACTCCTTTTTACCACCTGCCTTAAAAGAAGGTACCCTACAGCAATGCTTTGGTCCAGGTTTCAGGGTTTGATGGTCTATGTGGTCATCGCCCAAAAGCCCCATGTGGAAGTTTTTATGTAAAACGACCAAGGCTGGCTTAAAAGACCTTCCGCGAAAGGTCGCGAGGAAGCTCGCGAAAGGAACTTTGGATTTCGCGAAAGAAGTATCGTAAGCTTCCACGAAAGCTCGCGATGGTGTCCGCGAAAGGAACTTTGGATTTCCGCGAAGAGGTCATTTTGTTATGAAGGCAATATTGGGTAACGCACATGTGGGGTATACAGGGGATCCCAGGGCTGCACGGTAATTATAATGCTAGGGACACATGAAATAAATCCAACTGCAAGGTAGCAAACCTCCCCATACGCTATGGTCAAAGCAGGCAAGTCCCCACTATATATACCCCTGTATAACACTAGTTTCCATTTCATTTTTCATTTTTTTGTCCATTTGATTCTCCATTATCGCACTATGAACCCATATTACGATTATATGCCATGAGAGTCTTCTCGAGCTACTCTTGCCCACTTGTGTGGCCCGATCTGCCTGAAAGGTAGGCCGCTCGGCATTAGGTTCATAGAAACTCCGAGGCGATGTTAAGGGGGCTCTTGCGTTTGTGGAAGAAATCCTGCACTATCTTGAGTACCCTGAGGCCTGAGGATGACGGTGCTTTAGACAACCTAGCTAGGGCAACATCTCCTCCATCAACATAGAGGTGTGTAGGCTGTCTGGAGAATGTAAAGTCAATACACTACGCCCGACTCTGTGCAAATTTCGGCTAAGGTCAGACCTTGGTCACCAATTTCATCACTGAAACATGTGTGGGATTTGTAGAGACTGCGCGGGTCAAGCATGGTTTGTGCGGATACAAGCTGTGGATTACACAAGGACAGAACCCGGATAACGCTACTTCTGTCGGCTTGAATTTTGATAGCCAAGGTTTTGGGAATAGTATGTGTTCGAGTGAGATGCATCCATGCCCCACGCGGCAAATGCTGGCGCAAAACTGAGATGCCCATGCGGCAATCCTCATGTACACCTCTAACTCCACTGGAGCTCCATTGAACACATGCTGTAATTAACCTAGACACACTCGCAACGTCTTTCCCAATCAATCCTCCAAGGGACCTTGCGTGAAGATTGCGGATCTATGTAGAAGGTCGCCCCACGAAAGGCCCAAGCGAAACGCGAGGCCTTGCTCCTCCGTTGGTGCCGCCGCCGAAGGCCTTGGGATCTTGGGTTTACAGTTCATTGTTGGGGTATGGTTTTGGGGTTATGGCTTACCGTATGTTTACCACGAGGCAGCTCAGTGGGGCGTTCACCTTCTGACGCAAGCGTGTGGTTTCAGCAGCTAGGTAGAATAGCAGCACTGACGCAAACAGCCACATCTGCCGGGGATCGCGGTGGAGATTTTGGACTGGATTAAGGTTTCTGGTGTGTTTGGGACAATAGCAGGGGAAGCCCAGAATGCTGTGGTAGTATAGATGAAGAAGAAGGAGGGGTGTAGAGGAAAGGGTCATGGTAATCGTAACATGAGAGCCATACTTAGATTCAGTAACGGGCCGCATATTAGGAGATCAACGGAATGCTTAGTCAGGCCTCGCAGGATTTACCTCTTGGGCGGTCGAAAAAGAGGAATGAACCTTCTTGTGGAGGTGTAGGATCATTATCCAGCAATGGGTTGCCCTAGTAGACAGCACGGAGATTAGCTCGAACAGCTTGATTGCTGGTTTCGGCTTCTGTTGTGATTGTCTGGCTTGTTGCTATGTTCCTGCTCTTTGAATCTAAGCCCGAAACGTTGTGCCAGAAGAGTACTGTACAGGAGCCACCAGAGGTTCCCCAGTAATCCTAAGCCCCAAATCCCACGCCTGAACTCCAAATGCTACACCTAAGACTTGACCCTGAACTCTGTACTTCAAATTCAACTCCTGAACCCTGAGCCTCAACCTAGATTCCGCCGCCAAACCCTGCTGCGGGGCTTGTAAGCCTTGGCTGCCTGGGCTTGACTTGGAGAGAATTCGGGTATAGGGTTTTCGATGTTAAGGTTTAGAACTTTTCAGAAGAAACCTAGGCGGCAATGTTTGGATGGGCAAGGGATCTGTACAGACCGCTGGATGTTTGTCAGGCGTAGGTAGTAAAGGTATCATAGAACTTCCCCATATTCTGTTGAGCTGCACATCAAAATGATGAGGAACTTGAGGGGTTTAGGGTTGGGGATTGCCACTTTGGGGATTCGGGATTCATCGGTTTGGAGTTCATGAATTTCTAAGGGAGACTTTCAAAACCAGGTTGAAGAGCTCATGGTTTTGAGGCAGAAGGTGGCCCTTGTGGGCCTTCAGCCTCCTCCTTGAGCGTAAGGCGTAACCCTCATCTTAGACAACTTGAAGCTAACCCCAACATCCTCAAGCTTTTGGTCTTAGGGTAACCTGACTTTGGGGAGCGGCAGCCTTGAAACCTTAGACATTGCACCTCAAACTCTAAACCCTAAAGCCAAAGCCCCGAGCCTTCAGCCTTCAACAAAAACACGAGATTTACCTGTCAACGCAAAACCTAAGCCCAAAACGCTAGATACTCAACTAGACCCCAGACAGAACCAACAACCCTAAATCTAAATCCAACCCTGAAGCCAAAACAGTCAACCCTACCCCTCCAAACCTAAAGTCGGGCCTCCGAAGCCCAGGCGGGTCCTCGGGCCCTCCGCCCAAGCAAAGCTCGGTCTCCGCGGACGGCAGCGCCTGGCATGAAACAAAGTCTCACATATATCTATATAGACCATATATCTTTACACACATGCAGCTACATACATAGAGGGTCTAGGCTTGGGGTCTAGGATTCGCGCCTCAGGGTTCAGGAAAGGGGGGCATGGGTTCGGAGTTACAACCTGGACTTAAGAGGGAGGACAAACAGGGATCCAGTCCCACCTTCCCAAGTAAGCCCCAATAAGTTGAGGGTTCTCCAAAGGGATCCTTTTTTGGGGGGTCAAGGTAAGTTTACGCGTTAGGGTTGAATGCTTCATAGTTTTCGGTTTGGGCTCAGGTTCTTTGGTGTTTAACGATTGTGGGAAGCCGGTATTTCCGGAGGAGGTCTTCACAGTTTGCGGGTGATCTATGTTTACACGAGATGGACTACTAGACTATTCTTGTCCGTTGTATGCACGTGGACTGAAGTACAAGGATTCAGGATTACGTAGGAGGATATTGAAGCCGTGGAGACTTGAGCTTTGGATCGAGGATTTCGGGAGTTTGCGCCGGGATGTGGCCCTGCATGGCCTTCTGATGGGTCATGCAGCAGTTTAGGATCAACCACAAGGCTTGGTGTCTGACATGACGTGTCCCCGAAGAAGCTGCTAAGGTGAGTCGGGTGTCATGACACCGATGACTGCGGCCAAGGCCATGCTAGTGTTCGCGATTGGCTATTTCAAGGTTCAGGGGTCGTCATAAATGGGAGAATACCATTGGGGTGCTTTAGCCCCCCAATTCAGAATCCGAATTCTATTGTCGGGAAACCATCAGTTCACTGCTAATCAACCCCCGATTCAGGAATTTTCTTAACCGAGTCAAACACTAACAGTCCCCTCCAGAAATTCTCTTTCCTGCTTCGGAAAAATCCTGCGAACCCTTGAAAGTCGATCACTTGGGTCCTAGTCGAGGAAATCAACAGTTGATTGTTTTCGAATCACGGCTGATAGTTTCCGAGTTAGGGGATTTACATACTGTCCGAATCGAGGATTGATTGTTCTCGGGGTGGGGCAGTTGATGGTCTCCGAATTACGGCTCTTGCAAGCCGAATCAGTTTGGTTTCCGAATCAGGGCATAATTTCCAAAGCATGTTTTCCGAATCAGGGCATGATGTAGCCAAATAGTGGAAGCTTTTTTTTCTTCAACGTCATGGCAGGGTAAAAGAGCTGGGGGCCTAGGCTTTCGTATGCAGTATAGCGGAAGGTGAGCTCTTGCGTTCTCTTTGAATGCCACATGGCCCCGCTTAGCGTTCCGCTAGTCGAGCCATGGTGTTGGATTTGAAATTAGATTGCGAGGGGTGCATGTTTTTTCAAGCATGAAGTGACTGGATATAGTGTAAGAGCAGTCGGCTTGAAATGAAAGTTCATCTTCCAGGAGCTGCCGACCGTTGTGCAGAAGTCGCCGCCCAAGCCCCGCAGCAGCACTTTTTGGGATTCAGGGCTTAAGTACAAACAGCCAGTGCACGCCAACCCTCAGAACCAGGACCTTGTAAAAGTCATGTGATGATCATGGTTTGCTCATTTTGGGATCGTCCTTGCCCAGTCATCCGTACCAGGATTTGTGTGATCTGGCAGAAGGGCTTAAGGTTCAGACATCGAAGTTGGGTATGGGGCAACACCTCAACCTCAAATCCCACCACGTCAGTCCCGAAGCCTACACCCGCCATGTACATTCAATCCGCAAACCTTGCCGTTACTCCAGCTGACCCAGTCACCCGAGGGACCTGCCAGAACCTGAAAGGAGCATTCGACAACAAATTCCCATTCTCCATGCTGGGTCTTCGCAGCAACAACCAACGACCTCCAAAAGAACAGTGAAACCTGCTACTGAATCTCAAACCATCTCATATAGAGAAGTAATGTCTTGATAGGCAACGCAGCAACTAAAGATAGATTCAAACCAACGACCTCCAAAAGAACAGTGAAACCTGCTACTGAATCTCAAACCATCTGGCAAGTTTGGGTTCTGAGAATCCCTTCTGCCCCGACATTTGTAATCCAATAATACCCTTGAAATCCTTGCAAATACCACGCAGAGAAGCGGACGACTTCCGAGGAAGGCCCCGCCTGCAATTCACTCGAAGGCATGGTTTCATGTGGAAACCTGGAAAGTCCGGAGGATAATCTTCTCTATAGTTGGAGTAGAGTGTACCCAAGCCTTGTTCTGTTATTTGGGCGCGTGCCTCGAAGGCGGCGACAGCTCCTATCGAGTGCTATCGGGATTCTAAATGGTTGGGCTTGGAGTTTAGGGGTTGGCGGTCATGCAAGAATCTGTGCACATGATGCCGGGTTTCAGATGGGGACCTCGGGTCGCAGCTTAAGAGACAGGTTTGTATTAGGTGGGCAGAACATAGAAATGCGAGGAAGGTGGTGTGCACTTAGGACATGTAGATTTGTAATTTGTTCAAAGAAGCCCGCTCATGGTAAGGCTTATAGGCTTCATTGCTCGGGGTGAGGTGCTTGAGGGACTAGTGTCACAGAGTGCATAGGATCTTTTGTTGTAAGCTTTGAGGATACCACCTTTAGCCGTGAATCCCGACAAGCTGAGCCCGACATTTGACGCTTGAGTTTAAGTTCATTTATTCGGTATATTCCCCGTGCGCCCCAGCGTGTTGGATGCGCAAGGCCTTCATGCAACTTCCTTAGACGCTGCATGACATTCCTTCAGCTGCAACGTGAAAGACCTGTCTGCAGGCCCCTCTTGTTCAACGCCATGACTTCCACATGATCCCGCGTGTCTGTCCTTGCTTGAACCCCAAATGCCGCGTCCCAAACTCCAAGCTCTTCAGCCTAAACCGACAGCTCAAGTCCTCATCCCTAAGCTCTGAGCCCTGACCCTCATCCCAAAATCCTGAGTATGCCCTTGCAAAACCTTGTTGTAGCCCTAGGCCAATATTTCCCGCGGCCGTACCTATGAAGTCTTTTCTGTACGCCTCTTTGAGAGGGCAGTGGGTCCACTCAATAAAGACGTACTAAAAGCCAAAAGTATTCGGTACAGCGCATCTTATGCCGACCCCATCATGTTCGGGAACCTAAACTTTGAACCCCTAAGCCCTAGATCCTTGAACTTTAGAGCCTAAAGCCCGCAAGCCCCAAATCCTAAGCCCCTGAATCCTAAACCCTAGCTCCTGTGAGGCCTTGCCGGGTATGGTGGGCTTGGCTCCGCCACCCAGCTGCCCGCCGCCGCAGGCGCCTTTGGTTTTTTTTTTTGCTTGGAGTCTGGGGTGAAAAGCCAAGCGTATAGGTATAGAGATCGCTTTCGGGATTGGGGTTCGAGGGAAATTTTGGCTTTATTCCTGGGGTTGCACTGGTGTCCTGGAAAACCTACTAGGGGTTGACAGCAGTGCGTGTGCTGAGGTGTTTACTTTGAAGGTGAGGGAGCTGGCACGGACATCATAGGTTTCAGGATGCGGAGGCCAGGGCTTGTTGGAACTTCTGAAGTTGATGTGCTTGGATGGCCTGAGTCAGGGGGGGCTTCCCGCAAATTAGGGATCCCCTTGTTTAGGGGCGCCTATGCTGAGGATTCTAGTGCGGGGGCGGCATATGTCTTAGACCCGTTGCTGTGATACTGCGAGTATGTCGTGAATAGATCTCGCAACGCTTGGCGATCGCCGGCGCCGGCTTGGGCATTTCTCAAACGTATCTTTGCATTACTGTGGGCACGATTTTCTTTGGAGGATGCGGCTGTTAGTTTTTCTAGACAGCCTCAAGACGTGGAAGGCACTTGCCTGTAGATTAGGTCCACTTTTCGCGCAGAAGAAGTGGTCCCTACTCATCATCGTGCTTTTGGTTGCCTCTTGCTATGGGGCTCAGCGCTTCAGAGCCGCCGTTCTCCGCCCCCAGTGGAATATGGAGCAGTCTCAGAGTCCCCAAACAAACATGCAGCCCACGCAGATTCTCTTAAGGGAGGTTTGTCTTTCTAGAGCCTTGTTTATGGGGTTTCATCTCAGTTTGGTATGTAAGGGGCTTGGATTCAGGATCCCTGCAGCCAAGAGATTTGCATCTTGCATTGTTATCTGCTGCTCTGAGGTGGAAGTAGTAGACCAGGTAGCCACAACGAGACATCACTCTAACCCTAAGCCCTAAACCCTAACCCCCAAAGATAGTTTCTGACAAAGAAAGGGATCCTTGTCTTCCTGCAGAGCCCTTATTGCCGGAAGCAGTCAGGCGCCTTCTTCGGAGCCCTTCCAGGGTCCGAAGGCCCGAATGCACAAACAGTCTGAGCTTTCGGGTGAAGAGGGGATGCAGGATGGGGTGAGCCTAAAAGCCTAAAAGCTTTCTGTAGGACTGCTGCCCGAGCTATGTACGCATTGGGCGTTTCAGTGTGGGTGGGTTGAGGAATGCGCCCGGGGTCCTGTAGTGGAGGGTACGAGGACTGATGATGTTGGCCTATGGGGGGATTTCCTGGCTCAGACTGACTAAGCGATTATTTCTGATTAAAGCAGTGTTGGGCATGGCCATTCCAGCTTTTTAGTTTATCCCAAGGCAATAAAGAGTAGCGAGGGCCAGATTGTTCTAGATCAAGAAACAAGTGACCCGGCGCACTAGTTTCATTTATTGTGTGCTTTATACTGTGCTCACTGTTAGTGGGTAGGGGCAGTAGCCAACGTTCGAACCTCTAAAAACTGAACTGTAGTCGCTACGCCCTCCTCAACTATTCAGTGGACCCTAAACTGAACCTCCCAAATACTGGCTTGTGGTTGCCAATTTTCCAGAGTTGGTCTGGTCAGGCGGAGAACCTTCCCAAATCCAAGCCGCTTCCTCAGACTCAAGTGGGCGTTTCTGAAATGTATATGTTTCTGTTTGGGGCCCCTTTTGCTAGAGGCTGGACATTTCGGGGGAATGTAGCAGGTTGGGATCAGGAGATTTTGCGTTCCTGTGCGTTTTCAATGAGGAAGGAGGTTGTTGCTACTGGCACCTTTCTTAACAGTAATTAGGCGGAAGAGGGCTTTGGCCCCAATGATTCAGAATTTGAGTAGGATCCAGCGGTTCCCGCGGCAAAGCAGTAGTTCTGTATCAATGTACATATGTGTATCTACACGCGCACCGATATCACTTTTGTGGCTATGGCTATATTTCAAAAAGGCGGTGAGAGCCGTTGATTGGTAACTTGAGAAATTTTGGACTTCGGCGACTGCTGCATTGGTTCTTCAGCGTGTGTATCAGCATCGCATTTCTGCAAAATGAAGCCTCGAAGACAAATATGTGATATATGCGTGAAGCCTGTACATGAGGTAGCTATTGTTTCACTGCTACCGCTGCTGCCCCACCCATGGAACGCTACCCCGGAGTCCCCCCTCAAATTCCCGCCTCCAAACCCCAGCCTCCTATGGCAGCAAGTTCAGCATTTGGGTCGCAATCAAGTAAGGTGCATTGGGTGATGGTGGTGGCGGTGTTGGTGAAAGCATTAGTTTTGCTGCTGCGCTGCTTCTGCTACTGCCGCCACATCTGCTGTTGCTAATGCTGCTGCTTCTGCTGCTGCTTCTTCCCCTGCTGCTTCTGCAGCAGCATCACAAGTAATTGTGAGGTTTAACAGCTTTACTACCACTGATAAGTTACTTCCGCAATTATCAGGACAACTGTTATTTTCATGGTGCAATGCTAGTTTAGTTGTCTCATCCACCAACCCCAAACTTAAAGTTTCCGACCCTACATTTCAAAAGCTTAAACGCAACACGCTGAATTCAATTCATGATATCCGAACCTTGTATTCTGACTGTCAGGATGGTCCCCGCCAAAGCGCCTCCATTGACTTCCAAGGCCCAGCTGCTTTAGGAGTTGAGCCTTGCCAACCCGTGTGGTCTTTCACATGAAATGCATCGCAATGCATGTTTCCTGCTGTCGGGGATATTTAATATGTGGTAAACAGCTGTTCATGGTCATAGACCTGTTAAGGAGCAAATCTTTGAGATTACCAGGAAGACAGAACAGCCAAGGGCCTGGCAGCAGCAAAAGCAGCAGCGATTTTCATCGCGAGCGACCATTTTGAAGCTTCTGCTCTGGTAGTCGACCCAAGTGCGTTGGAAGGTATTCCTTTCAGTTGTATATGCTGTATTGCATGAGCTTGAACCTTTCACGAGAAATCTCATATCTTTATGTCGGCAGGCAGAGTATTATTCAAATCAACCGACTGGCAAAATGGTTCAGATCCCAACTGCCTGAACCCAAGCCCTATGGCTCAAGCCTGCGGAGGCACTTCAAGGGCACTTCAAATGGGTCCTAGTGTCCGGCTTCAGAGTCTCAGGGCTGAGGGGAAAGTTGCTTTGTCTCGCAATGCGTCAGCTCCCGGCGGAAACAAGCACGATTATTCTCGATCTTCCCTCAGTCACATTTTGTTTGACAGTTTTAATCGGGTATCCCAAGCCTGAAGGAGTACACCTTGCACCCGTCATGCCATGACCCACACCACACTGTTTGAAACGCCTTTGCATAAGCCGAGCTTTGTTCTAAGAAGCCCTAAAAGCCTTCCCTTCCTTGTCAGCATCACGGCTCTGTGTAATCTATGCAGACATTTCCAAGACCTTACTTTTTTGCATATAATTTTCTGTAAAAAGTCTTGAACCGCCCCCGGAGCCTTGTAGCCTACCGCAATCTCGAAACGATTTTGTGGCCTGACAGTCAGTGCTTCAACGCCACGCGAGAGTATACTCTCAATCCCCGACGCCCTAATCGCCCTAATCCCTGAACCCCTAAATAGGTTTTTCCATTTCATATTACATTGTCCCAATATATCCCCAAAATAATATACTATAATCTACCATAATCTACTATAATATATTATGTAACCACAATATATACCCTAATGTTACCCCAATAAGTACCCGGAAACAATGCTAGCAGAACCAGGCTGCCCCGTCCACGCAGGGCCTCCTTTCGCCGCCCCAAAGCTGCCCGCCGCCGCAGGCGCCGCAATCCCCTGGTAGTACTAACAGTACTTGTAATCATATTAATAGTAATAATTGTGATATCAAAATTCCCATCAGACCAGCAGGAGACTGGGTTTAGGGTTATATGTATTCCAATGATGGAAAAGACAATGGAAAGTGACATGGAAACTGGGATTCTGTGGGGCTTTATAGGGATTACTAGGGTACTGGGTTGCTGTTAAGGAACTTAAATTGAATTACCATAGCAGGCCTATATCGTAAATAATAGGGTTTCCCCATTATAGTAACTGAAATTCAGTTCCTTAACAGTGGCCCAGGGGAGTGATTCCCAATTATAGGTTGATAGGGCTGGAAGCGCTTGGGGATTGTTTTTTCTCGGGGATGTTGCAGCGTTGTTGGGTGTGTGCTTTACTTTGACAGTCTTTTCGCTTTTTTTCTCGGAGCTCGGCTCTTTTTGGGTTCGAGGTTCGGAGGGTTTCAGGGTTTTGGGCCGGCGGTTCCGGAGCGTAAAATTTAGATTCCCAGTGTGCCATTGTGTGCAGGCATCAAAAAGTGGTTTTAGCGAGAGAGAGAGAGAGAGATGTATATGTATATAGAGCTATTATCGGAATGATGGAGAATCAAGTGGACAAGAGAAAGAAGCACCATGGAAACTTGGATGATATGATGGCTAGATTATGGTAGGACAAACCCAGGTTATAGCATGGCCATATCCTATAGTTTGTATAGTTCTTAGTGCAAATGACGCTAATATTTCGTGATCTGCCTACTCGGGCTGCTAGAGTCCCAACAAACATGTTCTTTGTGTTCGGAAAGAACCATTTGTGTGTGTGAGGTATTTGGAGAGGGGGATTAGGAATGTACGTCCTCGTTTCCTTGTCTTCCCCAATTCGCTTGATTCGCAATTTGATTCGCAATCCGCATCCGAATCGAGGCCTTTACAGCCCCAACATATCCTCATACAATCCTTATATGCTCCTACGGAAGCCCTCTTAAAACCCTGCAGCGTTAGTTCATGTCAGGTACCCCCAGCGGATGTGTGGGTGGCGCCCAAGGTTGGAGACATTTTCAGGTTTAGGGTCTAGCAGTGTTTCAGGGTTTTAGGGTTGAGGCTCTAGGCTGACAGGATTGAGAATCATGTGACATGGGGACTGGACTTCGGTTTCACGGCTGATTGCCTCAATCTTTCAGAGGTTAGGCTTTGCCTCGGTGAAGGTTTGTAGGCTCTGTAACACGTTTCAAGAAGTTTTCACAAGTTGTCTTCAGAAGTCAAAACTCTTCGCAGGCTTAGTCAGGAGTTTTTCAAGATCGTCTTTCCCGGGTATAGCAAGCTCATTTTCTTGTTTTGCATGCCGCTCTGCGATTTGGGGATATCAGCGTATCGTCTTTCTCAAGCAGCTTTCCGTTGTCTAGATGGACGGTTGTCCCTTAACCGATACGTTTTTCACCAAGCTTCTTTGTGCCTTGAAAGGGGCATCTTCTAACTTAGAGTTCCAGCTTTGTACCCCAAGAATATGAGGTGCCATATGATAGTTGGTGCCCTGAAAATACAGAGAGCAACCGGTAGAATCCCCACATATATCCCACATGTGACCCTCATATGAGCCCTAAATGGTAGGATGTCAAACTTGAGCCCTGTTTGTCCCTAGTATCATGGCCACCATAATTTTGACAAACTCCCATATAAGGCAAGCCTTTCCAAACGGCCCAGAAGCTGGAGGCGCTCTCCTGCGACCCGGAAGTGCTGCGAAACGCGCGGCCCGGACGCTTGGGTGCGTCAGGTCCAGGAAGGCCTGAGACAAGGAGCTGGCGGCTGGGAGTGCAAGTGGAGTTTTGGAGGGGCGTTAACTGATTTTTTCGCAACTTTACGGATTCAGGGGGTTCTGGGGTTTGGGGCCTCAGCTTGCTGGGCTTTCTTAAGTTACAACAGTCATAGAAGATTTGCTGTTTTAGGCTTACCACAAGCCTGTGGTACTACCAGCTAGTTTGGGCGTGGGAAACTCAGCGATCAGTTTTCTTCTGTGGATAGCATATGCAATTGTCAGAGTTTGGGCAATACCTTTGCTCGAGCTATAGGTTAGCATTTCCTTGATGTTTTGAGCTCGGTAACAAGGACAGGCCTGGGTCAGATCGCCCTCTTGAGGCGCAACCTGATGTATCAAGGAATGCGCTGGATGTGTGGCCAGCGAGGAGATCGACTTCCAAAACGCTTTTTTTGCGACGCTGGAGGTCATCTTGCCCGACCTGGTTCTGCGAGCTACGTTGTGGGATCTCGCTTTCGAAAGGCCAAATTTCTGCTTCGGCCGGCAATCCTGTGGCAGCAGTGACTGCCTATAATCGCGTGGATGGCGGCCGGTGCTCCCAGCTCTTCGGCACGAGGGGTATTTGTGGTTTGGTTTGTGGACGCTCCGTCCGTCCACAATGGTTCGGAAGGTCACGTTATCGAAAGCTTGCCTTCCTTTTCTGACAGTTTTCTGAATGGTTCAGACACAGCGACCGAGTCGTGTGGATGCGGCTGGCAGTGGCAGCCGTGTGGTTGCGCCTATGGCCAGGCGAAGGAGAACCTTCAGGACCAGGTCATTTTCGGTGATTAAGATGGCTTCCGATAGATGGCTTCCCCTTCGTACATGTGACCAGGCGTTCAAGAACTGTTGCCGTCAACAGCGACGCAATGGCTAGCCTGTGCGACACGGGCGTGTTTCAAAAATGCAGATGGTGTGCGTGCTAGCCCAGTGACGTTGCGTTGGCGCAGAATTGCCCAGAAACATCAACGATTGAAAAGTGAACCGCCCTGGTAATTTCTTTTACCGGTCGCTCGCTGCGGCTATGCGCAAACATGTGTGTGGACTTGGTCCTGGAGTTCTTTGATAGGGAGTCTTCAAGCGCATCCTCAGTGTTGCCTCCACGGGTGGCATGATGATGGGTGTTTAGGGCTTGTTGCCCTGCCTGTTAGAGCTTGGGTGCAGTTATTCTCAGCTACAGTGTCGTGTGTTGCAAGAAAATTGTTTCGGCCCCTGAGGTATGTAGGGTTTAGGATGTACTGTGCCAAAGATGCATCAGGACATGAATTTTTTTACGAAGGGCAAGCAGGGCGAAATTTTTGACTCGGTCTCCAGGGTACGGTGTGGCCTGCAAAAAAAGCCTCGGAAGTCTCAAGCTGTCATGCGTTCGCGGCTTCTTGAACGGTGTGTTTGTAGCGTAGCCGAGGTTCGAGCGCTTGACGCTTAAAAGTCTTTAAAGTTATCTGTCAACATCTGTCAACCCCTGTCGACTCGAGCCCGTCAATCAAGTATCTTCGCGCTGAGTCAGTGCTGATCCGTACCACGGCGTTTGTCTCAGGGTTCCTGAAGTGAGCGGGGTGAAACCGGGAGAACATGTACAGAGACCATCGCCATTTACAGCTTCGACGCCGCTAGGTGGTTATACGCCACGCACCTGAGCCATTGCATTCCAAACCCTGTGTGCCCGGACGTTTCTAAATTTTCTTCATATTTGTGTCGTTTATGCAGCCCTTATGCAACTCCCGGATTTCCGTTTGAACCCGAATGCATCCTCCTGAACCCCAAGCCCCCGCCAAATAGCCCAGGCAGCCGATACGACGAGGGCTGCTCTCCCACTCGAGATGTAACCCTCTCGACGAGGCCACGATTTTTGATGGGCGTATTGCCCAAGGTTCGTTTTTGATTTTGCAAGGATTCGATGACAAAGCTACATGGTTGGAACAGGCAACATGATTTCAGAGAATAGCTTTTTGCAATGTATTCTCCGAAATCGCATATATACAGTTTGTAGTGAAGTCACCCACCAAGGTCAAATATCCCGGTACTTCAATAGCTCACTCAAAAAGCAGGATCTTGATATCGCCTTAAGAGTTCCACTGATGCGGTGCAGGTCAGGGAGCTTGGATTTTCTGACAGGTACTGTGCAATCCCGGCCCTCTTTTTAAAGACACCCTTACCCCTGCATTGTTCTATTATATTCCTTTTCATTGTGTATTCCAACTTGAACTGGGAGTGCATCATAGTGAGTGGTGGGGGTACTTAGAACTTTCAGCGGGAAAAGTTTGCGGTCTTGTGAGATGTCGCCTCCGAAGTTTTTGTTGGAGAGGCGTTCTAGGTTGTTGTGGGACCAAACCAGCTGTAACCATGCAAGCCTGCTCTCTGAACTTTATTATGATGGGCCCTAAAGCATACACATTGAACCCCCAAACCATTGAACCTTAAACATTCAAGGTAGCTAGCTTTTAACTGTTCAGTACATGTCGAGTGGAATTTTGATGCCCAAAATGTCAAACTTAGATGGCTGCAATGGACACAGTTTACATGACAGCTTTCATCGCCCCAGAACGTATGGGTCGACATTTAAACCTTAGATTTTAAACCCAACGCCCAACCTGAAGAACCCTAGCCTCAAACACCCAGTCCCAAAAAGACAGGCCTCGTTGTGTTTGCATGTTTCTCACATGTGGGACGTCTTGCTAAGCACTTCAGCATAAACCCTCAAACTTTAGATCCTTAATCCCTAATCCCTTGAACGCCAAAACCCCTAACCCTCCAACTCGAACCGCTAAACTTGAAAGGAGGCACCTTCGCCCGAACGGTTGGAAGAAGAGCCGCCAGAACGGCAGGCTGAGGTGGAGGAGGCCTTAGGGTCGGGAAGTTCAAATAATCAAACGGGAAGGAAAATCGAAACGAGAATTACATTAGTTAGGGTTTATAAGACAAAAAAAGGTTCGTCAGGCTCTCTCTAAAAAGGGCCACATGCATCATTCAGGGAATATGGGATATAGAGGGTTTAGGGATGCAGGGTTTATGGTGCAGAACCACGGAAAATCAAAAGGAAACTTGGGGCCTGTCGAGCTACAAAGGGATCTGCAGCATCGAAGAACCATATCGAAAATAATTATCGAATGCCTTCGAATATGGGATAATCTAGGGGTTCATAGGGCTTAGGGTTAAGTGTCCGGGCACCAGGATGACATGAACACTGGAGGTTTATCGGAACATAGAAATATGCGTAAATACGCTGGGTGTAGGTAGAGGGGTTCAGGCGTTTGGCTTTTTCAGATTTAGGGACCCATGTTCGGGTTTTCGGCTTGGGTGTAGGGGCTTGACGGCCGGGAATGTTTTGTCTGTACCCTGTAGGGTCTGCGGCTTAAGTTTGGGTTCTTGGATTCCTTAAGTTGCGGATGAAGACCAGGGACGCAAGGACAGGGTGATATCAGGTTTTATATCACATCGTACGGTTTCTGAGGATGTCTATTTTGTTGCAGAGCTTCATCGAGGTTCCTATATATAGTGTGCCAGAATCATTTGTAGTTTTGTATTCCTCAGGTATGTACCCGCGTCTGTGTGGAGCTCTTATGGTAGTATCGGCAGTCAACAGCCTGCTGATTTCAGAAAATGCACGGGTAGAATATTGAGAAACCGTTCAGTGCACAGCACCAACGTCAGAAGTTCATCAGAAGCTCATCCATCGTGAAGCCCGGCTTGCAATGATTCAGCGGCCAGGGCGGCTAAGCGGTGTCAGAAGTGGGGCTGTCTTGAGCTCACACTCTCAATTCCGTTTGTTGTGGCCTTCTTTCCCCTTGCATCCATTCGTTTTCAGGCCATTTCATCTTCTCTCTTACGAACGGAACTTGTTGCAGGTGGTACTCAAAGATTTGTTCCAAAGGCTTACAGAGATCATGTCATTTGTTTTTGCTGCGCAAAATGGAGTCCGAAGCGAAAAGCTTGCGTCCTGACACGAGTTTGAGAGGAAACCGCGTAGTTGACCACAGTTCTTAAGGTTGCGGGTTTAGGGGTGGCCGGCCAGATGAAAAGTGTTGTCACTGTTTACAGAGACATACAGTGCTACATACAGTAGTTCTATGCAGGCATAGGTTCGTAAGTGGTTCTAAGTCCCTGTCTCTGTCTGTAGCACGTGAAGCCAGCGGCTAAACCCTGAGACTCAAAGCCTTGAGCTTTCGACCTGGACCTATGGACCGTTAATGCTACAGGGCGCCCTAGAATTCGCAGATACCCCCCCCCCACACGCTCAGCAAGACGCTTTTAGGGCATGCGGAACCACTCAGGTTCTAAGAAGCTGGCTGTAGCTCTACACAAGAGATGGGCTGCCATCCGCCGCACGCAAACAGAAAATAGCAGCAGTACGCGTGAGTGTTTGACGCATGCACTTAGTATTTTGCTAGGGCGCGCAGGCATTTCAACCCTGAGGTGCAGCTCTGAGGCCAGGCGTCGAACCCCTAAGTCAAAAATCATGCCAGCATACAGCCCACGCCATCCTCTTGAACACCAGGACGATGAGCAGTCAAGTGAAGCTGGCCCGGTGAACCTAGAGCCCGAGGCTTGCAGCCATTGTTGATGGTTTGAGAGTTGCCACCAATCTAGGCTCCTGCATGAAAGTATTTGTACCAGAAATTGTACACACAAGGTGGTCTACATGGGCATGCAAAACATTGTTTGGAAGTTACTTAGGAAGGAAGTTTGGGACTTGGGTTTAGGATTGAGTTTTTTTTAATTTTCGCATACAACCGCATATCCCACCATAGATCCTGCGTTAGAAGCCTCAAGAGCATCTATGCCCGCAAGCCTTCCCAAAAGCGCTCCCAAACGCCCAAACAATCCATGTCCAGTGACCTGTCTCTGCTTGCGAAGCCCTAAACCTAAAGACCCCTCCCCCAGAATGAATTCCTTTCCCCGTACTGGCCCTAAAGCTGAAAGCGCAAGACCTCAACGCCAAGCCACACGCAGGAGTTGAGACCAAGTTTGGGGAAAGGTTTGGGGAAGGGCAGCTTAGACAGAATAGAACCGAACCGCTCAACTTCAGCAGACGGTTTCAGCTGTGTGGATGAGGTTGCAATTCAATTTGCCTGCAAAGCGATAGCCGAAGGGACCCCCAGAAAGAGACCACAGTTTGGAGAAACGCCATATGGGATTTTCTCAAAGGCTCCTAATAGAACCCTGAAACTTTGGGATCCCCAGTATATGGTAATCCCCTGAAGCCCTCTTGTATCCCCAGGGTCCCTCAAGGCCTCATGATAGTTGGTTTCTACCAGCCCGCTGCTCTAGGCTTCAGATAACTCCCGCAAAGCGATTGAACTCTGGATCCTAAACCCAAAGCCCCAAGCCCTAAACCCCGCTTTAAGCCAACTCTTAACTCCATGCCCTCAGACCCCCGCCCAAGAGGTTGAAAACAGACAGCCCTGGCTTGCGGGCTCTGAGGTCGAGGCCCGTGAGCAGGTGCGGCTTTGCACAAAATTCAGGGTTCAGGAAGGGAAGCCGCCATGGAAATTACTATGCTGTCTAGAGCTTAGGGTTTTTTGGCCTAAACTTCAGGGCTGGGAAGCCTGCAGCGGCCCCGCAGTCCCCACAAAGCCCTTTTCCAAGCACCGGGCTAGAGTCCTTGTCCCTAGGTGGGGAACACTCCAAGCTAGGTCTGGGTAATATCCCATAGTGTCTTGCACCTATGATAGCGGAGAACACTGGTTTTAGTTGGTAATATGCTGCAACCTTTAACCTTAAAATCTTGGCCTCCAAGACTTCGCTTAAACCCCAGCCCCTGCATTCTTTAGACGCAGCTACTTTACAGAATCGCTACAATCCTTAAACCCTTAGATGCCCACAAGGACCACGAAAGCTTCATGCGGCAACAGCTTAGAAGATATGGCCTCATGGAAAACGAGGCACCGTCCTAACTGCTCAGGCTTTCAGGTTTGGGGTCACGGTCCAAGGCCTTATGGGTTAGCTTGTGTTGGGGTGGGCTGGGTTTTAGGCCAGTGCATGCAACGAACACTACCAGATCCTCAAAGCTCAACTATTGCGTGTGATGTGTTTATGCATGTATGAGCTCGAGGACTTGATCGACGTCAAGGTGAATTCTTCAGCGGCATCGCTGGCGGTGCCGTTCAACATTGCTTTCTTACTGTAGCTGTTTCCCTGGTCTGTTTTGCTAGAGGTTCTCGGACCTTATTGGTCCATGCAGAGCCGGAACGACCAGTGCGCGGCTTCCCAGCGCCGGAGCATGCTTGTGAGTCTGCGTGTTTTCCGACAGGTGGCATATGACGCCCTGGGCTGAAGATTTGAGTCAGCCCCTATTCGCTGACGGAAGCTGGCTATTGAGGAGGATTCAAAGAACCGTCAAACGCGGACGGTGCCCTCAAGTATGATCTTCTTCAAACATGAAAATCCTTAAGAGTTCAAGAAAATGTCGATCGAGCTTGCTATGCTGCTCTGTGGGACTCTGTGGTCTGGCTTCTCTGAATCGCTCAAGTCTTGCAGCGAACTGCGGTGTGACCACATCTCACATGTGTTGTATTTTTGGTGATTGGGCTCCATCAACTTTGTGGCGACATATATGTGTTTGGCGTGCATGGAAGTCATCTTGCGCTTCGGTCAGCTGGCTGGCTGGAGCTCCCAACCTTGGACAGCTGCTGGATTTCCTGGAAGGCTTTTCCGATGGAGGTCTACATGATCGAGGAAAACATACAGGACATTCTGCTGTGAGCATTCTTTCCGCTATGGGTTCTGCTGCCTACAAATTTCCTTGACAGTCCCCTGGTGGTTTGGAGAAGCAGTCCAAGCGAGCAGGACGAAATCATCTGTGCACGGAATGGCTTTGGGAGGTGTTTGCTCGGAAGCCTCCACTCTGACTGGAGCGCAGCCTCTTTGAAGGGCCTGATGCCTTTGCGCAGGGGCCAAGACTTTCTATTGGCTTCCTTCAGTGGCAAGCCTACCGCTTATTGTGCAATGTTGGGTCACGTAAGGCGTATGGAGGCTTGACCCGTGAGCAGGCTGGGTTGTTCTCACTCCGCAGCTGCAAAACTGCCATTCTTTGTTGGGCGAAGCAGCTCCGTCAGGACCCGGCAATGCATCCAATTCAAGGTCTGACAGGGCGGCCATAGCGGTGAAGTAAGTATGAGAATGACTTACCTGGTGTGGGTGTGCGTCCGATGGCTCTTCCCGGTCTTCAGCACCTGCAGACTATCAAAACGCAATCTAACAGCAGAGCTTGGGAATGGACGGCGTGGCGTACAATCTTCATCAAGGCTAGCAGTGTGCGTTTGCGGGAGAAGAAAAGTTGGCTGGTCCTGCTGACGCGTGGGACTTCATCTCAAAGTGGGAGTTCATCTCGCAGAATGATGGTTGGGGAAAAGATGAACTTGATGACACTAGCGCTTCCCTTAAGAAGCTCCTTGCCGTTCGGAGTCATGCTTATGTAATGTTCGCTTGCGGGCGTCCAAGCAGTTGGTATGACTACGGCTCCTCGTTCTCGTCCTTTCATTCTGCGAGTCCAGACGGCTACCGCATGCCCTCAGTGAAGGAGCCTGAAGTAAAGAACCCTTGCACTTCGTTTTGCAGGCTGGCTTGGGGGTGTTTTTTCATCGCTCTCATATTGCCGGTTGTCGCAATGTTTGGGCGGATGGCCTCAGCAGAGAATGGATTTGACCCGGACAAGCGCGCGTCCATAAATGTTCATGGGAATGTTGCGTATGCACTTGTCACAGCGTATGCCTTTGGGCGTGATCCTGGGGATCCATGGTCTTCTATAGATAACTGATTGTCAGTTACCTGGTGCTTGGTGCTTGGCATCAGTTGATGGCTGCATATTTCTTGCCGACGCGGAGATTTTGCTCGCGATTTTACTTGCGGGTGGGCTCTTTCATGTTGCTCTCCCACCTCCCCAATGCGCAGCCTGCACCTTTCAGGGGATGTGCTGCAGTGGGTGGTGCTTTGATGCACCCCTCTGCATGCGTGCTGTCTGCGCATTTGTCAAAACCGTTTAAGTTATCCGTGTGCGTTCAAGTTAGTGTTTGTTAGCTTGTGCCAATGACATTACCAGATCCACGCAGTACAATTATTGTGCCTGATGTATTTGCGCGTGTATGCTTACAGTAGCCGAATTTTTAGACATCCACGGGTGATTTTTTTGAAGAATCCTTTTGGGCTTAAGGCTCAAGGGATTTTAACCTATGGGGATGTTGGCCATTTTTTGGTGCTCGCATTCAGTTTTCGGCTGCAGGCGCTGGCATTAAAAGTTTGGGGTTCAGGATTTTGGCCCAGTTGAGAGGGTTCAGTTCAGGCAAAAGGATGACGTGCTAGATCCGCAATTTTTTCTGGTCGAGCGTTGTACTTAGTACGATGGCCTTGCGCGTCGTTAAGTTCTGCGGTTGGATTCCGTAGTGGTGGTTATGCTGGTTTCATGGATTTCTTGCATGTATTCTCCGTAAGATGGGTAATTAAAATTGCCAAAATAAAAGTGAAAAAATGGTGGGAAGGGACTACCACCTTACACGCGCAAACCTTAATCCCAATGTTGTGGAGGCAATTCCCAAATCCTGAACCCCTGAACCCCAAATCTTCAAAATCCACCAAGCCTAAAGCTTTAAATCGCGTCAAATTCCCTAAGCCCACGAAGCCTGAAACCCTCAAGCCCGCCTAAACAGCAGTTGTATAGGGCAAAAGCAAGATTAGAAATTCATACAAGACGTGGAAATCCCGGCCAAACTGAACCCCCGCACTGCACACTTTGTAAGCTGTCCAAATACAAAATCCCTTAAACCCAACGTCCCACACTCCCCAAACCCCATATCCCGTCTACACTCCCATAGTATTTGCCGAAATCCATTACAACCCTTAACACACCAAAAGTACTTACACAGGAAGACACGGAGGGCCAGATGAGGCTGGTTTCTGAGGCGATGCGACAGCTTCGGACCATGCTGCGGGAGTCGGGCGAGGACGCGGTCAGCGAGTTTTAGGGTTTCACAGTGAGTAGCAGGGATGGGTTTAGGGTGTACATTGTTTTAGGTAGGGATGGAAATCCGAATCGAAAGCAAACGCAAGATGAAATGCAAACCAGAGGTTTTCAGGGACATGTAAAATTTCAACGTTTAGGGACCTGCTGGGTGTTTGTAGGGAATAATGGAGGCTACCGTAGGCATGCATTCCTCCATGCTTTGCATAGTACCAGCAAACAAAAGCAACCCCAATTTGTAAATGCATTTCATAACAGTCATATGATAGCCGCAAGGTCTCTAGTTTAGTGGTTGCAGTAACCGTCTGCTCTCAGGGGTTTCAGGGCTAAGGGATTTGCAGCCTTTACAGGAGTTTAGTTCTTGAGGGTTTTTGCGGTTTAGGGGATTTATAGGGTTTAGGGGGAATTGAACATGCCCCTTTGTCGGGGGATTTACGCTCACCTTGACTCATTGAGAAATTCCCGTCTCAGCAGTTGAAACACAACTGCACAACCTCAGATAGCTGTAGTACGAATCGTGCTGCCAGTGATGCACGTACACCGCACAGCAGTTTTAGTGATGATACAAAATGTCATAACGAACAATAGACGAGGGGCACTAGGCTTCGCTGGATTGGTCTTGAGCATGCAGCCGAAGACACCATTCCCAAACAGGATCCTACATCCCGAGAACCCAGATAGCAGAATTTCTAGATAGCTTTTTGGGTATTCCGCAGTTCAAAGGTTGTGTGGACCAGTGCAAAGTTTTCTGCATCCAGGAGTTGAACCGCGAGACAGTGTCAAGGCTGTCTACGACGCTGCGGGAAGACGCCATCTACATGGCGTTGATTCACAGTGACCTCCCAATTTCGGGCTTATGGGTTTTGGGTTCCGGGCATTTGGGGTAGAGGCTTTAGGCGTTTTCTAAGCTTGTATAGTTTTTTGGGACATGGGAAGTAGCATAGCCATACATTTCCTCCTTTGACGCACCCCTATCAATTCTTTAAAGATTCTACGTTTTCAGCCCAACCTTCCCATTTCGAATTTTAGACATACATAATCCTTAAAGCTAGCTACATGCTCCCTACCCGCTTCTCAAGCCCTCTGAGGCCGCAAAACTTTAGTCAAGATAGTTTGGGGACACTCCCAGGTGATCCTAGCGACCGGGCAGTGGTTCGCAAGCTGATCGAGCAAGCGGGCGGGGTGTTGCCTCTGCTGCACCGCATGTGCAGTGTGATGGTGACTGGGCTTGGATTTCACTGTGGATTCCGATCATGTTTTCGTGCACTTTGTAGAGCATGATTATTCCAGTGCTTCAGAGAGGGTAGGGATCAGGCTTTGGGTTTTTATATGTTCGATGCCTAGGCTTGCGACCAGATTGTCGTTGTTGTCGTTGTGGTTGTGATTGTGGTCATAACGTTGATTTCTTCCTCCTCTTCCTTGTCTTGGTTGTCCTTGTTATGGTGCTTGCTCAAACTGTTTTAACATTTTGGGTTTCCTATACTACCGCGTGTTGAATCTGTGTTGTCCCTAGCCACCAGCAGCTCAAGCGTTATCTGACATGAAAGCATTCTCAAAGTGTGCCCGGCCCACGCTCCCTGGGCCATTGTGATCTAAGCGTTGCCGGGTGTCATAGCAACGCGCGTGTGATGCGTAGGGTGTTTCGTGCATAACGGGCAGCTGAGCGCTCGACTGGTCATTGCTGCCTAGTTATGTCCTGACCGCCAAAAGAAGGGTACGATGTGCATGTGTGTTGTGTGCGAGTAGAGTGCAAGCAGGAGTGCGTAGGACTTGTGAATGTATGCAACTTGCGTGTTGACACCCTTGATGCTGGTGGCTAGAGCACAAAATGTTTAGAACCGTGTTGGTCCTCCTCTTCCTCGTGTTGGTTGTTTTTGTTTTTGTCTTGGTCTTGGTCGTCCGCGTCCTCGTCGTGGTCATCCTTGTTCTCGTCTTGGTCGTCCTCGTCCTGGTCATCCTTACTTTTGTCTTGCTGGTCGTTTTCTTGTCTTGGTCATCCTGGCCCTGGTTGCTGCCGATGTCGCAGTCAACAACATATTAACATCTGCTTCACTGCCATCTCTGCAATGCACATCCTGTTCTTCATCACCATCGTCATCACCGCCATCACCACCATCGCCATCATCGCCACCATGACCATCATCACGATCATCACGATCATCACGATCATCACCATCATCGCCATCATCACCATCATCACCATCATCACCATCATCACCATCGTCGCCATCATCACCATCATCACCGTCATCCCTGCATCCATCACTACCATCATCACCATCATCACATCACCATCACCACCGTCATCACCATCAGATCACCATCATCCTCAACCTATCATCTATCACTTTCATCCATCATTACTATCATCACCATCATCATGATGATCACTCACGAAATTTGTCATCATCCGTGCCACTGCAGCACCTCCATGCACAGGGGTGGGGCCGTAGCCGATTTTTGTTGTCCTGCTCCTTTTCCTGGTCGGCAGCAGTAGGAGCAGCAGACTTAGTGCTGCCCGCAGAAGCAACAGCAGCAGTCAGAGATATCCCGAAAACCCGTGCCCAGACCCCGTCATTTTTGTTTTCTAAAGCCTGAGACTCTTGTTGCAAGGTGAAGGTGCATGACTTGATGCTCCAGCGGAGTGCCCGCAATGGGAGTGGCCGCAATGAAGTTTTTTGGGTCTGCGTTTTGGGAAATGTTTTCTTTTTCGTTCTAATAACTTGATCAACCAAGGTTCTAGGTGGTTTAAAGTCTAGGACCCCGAAATAGCAGGAATGCACTCGACAGAGAGCAAGGTGGGTCACGGATGCTAAAATTGATTTGAGGCAGGCCCCGGCAAGTTCATGGGACCGCCTGAAATCAAATCCCTAAATCGAGCCATCTTCATGTGTTGCATAATATCACAGAGGCATCCTTGTTCTAGCGCCACAGCAGCAACAACTTGTAATTTCTCAGACTCGTGCTTTTACTATCCTTGAGAGTACTGTTACAATTCTTATGTAATTCTCGCATATCCCTACAAAGTTCTTCTTACTGGCAGTTCCCTGTCACCGACCGTTTGGTCAAAGATGGCGTAGAGTTTCGCCTAGACCCTCGTGCAGAAGATGTGGTGCAATCGATTTGGTGATTTATCCCGCAATATATACCAGTACCCAGAGAGGGATCAAATTGTCGGCAACCCCCCATTTCCTCATAAAAAGCTGGCTCGGGGACATCAAGATGCTAGATTGGCAGCTGAAGTTTACAGTGCTTAAGGGGGAGTAGGGGAGTGGATCCTTATAATAGTCATTGTACAATCGCTTACACAAATATTTTTAGGCACCAGTAAAGAAGCCAAGCCCTGACCCGCAAACCGGAAGTCCTTGCCCTAAGCACCCAGGGTTTAATTAAGCCAAAGGGGTTTAGGGTTTAGGGTTTAGGGCAAGCCTCAACCTCTTAAGCGCTGAAAGACAATCCAGCTCCTAAACCCTAAGCCCCACAAACTTGAGGTGTCGATCGGGTGTATACTGCGGGACATTGAGGCGAACCATGGATGCACTGCAGAGGTAATAAGGTCGATCCTACAACACCCTGACTCCAAGTTCCTTCAACCTTGGGAAATGTAGGCATTCAGTATCATCATACTATCAGTGCTTTCTGATGTTTCTCCTTCATGTTCCCCGTCGAGTCAGACCATACCACACCCTCTTTGAATTCTCGAGGCTCCTGTACTTTGTTCGCAGCAAGAGGTCTCCGAGGGTGACATTGGATAGGTTTCCTTGCGTATGACAGCCTTCTTTTGGTCCAATCAGAAGCTCAAGGGATGCCAATTCTTCTCTGAAGGCTAAACCTTGTAAGGTCACTTGGGTTGGCGGTGAACCTCTGCGCCCTCCATCCTCAAGCAAATCTTAGGCCAAGGACTTGTTGGAAACTCTCAGAAATCTTGACAAATCATTCTTGTACCCCTGTTGAAGCTCAAGCCCGTCACTGTATAGAGTTAATGTCCTGAGTCAGCTCAAGTCCTATGTAAGACGAACATACTACTCCCAGGGTCTTCAAGTTCGGATCCCACACCCTGAGCTCTAAACCCTCAGCCTTCAAACTTCTTGAACAGAATTCTGCAAGAAAGGAATACTCTTAAGCCCACAGAACCAAGAGCAATCCTTTGGCATTTTGACGCAGCAAGAGCCTGCGATCCGAGGAGATTTCAGCATGAGTGGCTTCCCTGGCAGCAGGGAGTTCTGCAAGATCACAACCTCGATCACATGCTGAGCCTTGGTCCGGAGTTTATGAATTTACGGCTTTGGATTCAGGATCTTTCTCAGGGTTTAGGATTTAGTTTGGTTGGCATGAGTACTTCGCTCCCTGGCTTGCGCAGCCAGAGGGCTGGGGTGCCCCGAGGCTTAATTTTAGGTTTGTTGTTGTCACGTGCCACGTGTTACTTTTGAAATTTTTGACTACTTCCCCAACAAGCTTCTCTTCGTCAAGCTAGAGGCAATCCTGAATGTACCAAGTCGAGACACGTCCAACACGCAAAACTATTCAGGAACCCTTTGTTGCGAGGCACACGCAGCATGCGAGTCTTGAAAGCCTTAGTCCTAGACACGTTGTCCTGGAGCCGTAGAGTCAGGATGCAATGAAGCGCCAAGCATTGCTAATCAGCGTGCTATCAGAGCTTTCGCGCTGGCAAGCGCGAAAGGTGTGCAGGGAAAGAAGGTTTCAGTGGATGTGCTGACCTTACTCCCCCTCAACCACAATCAGTCTTGCAAGGACTGATTGTCCAACCATTACAGACTACACGGTGGATTCTGCCCCTGCATACAGCGCAAACCTTGAACACTGAATCCTTGAGTCTAAACCTTAACAGGTAATCCGAGAGTCAAACCACAACTGTCGAGGCAAGGCAAAAGCCCACAGGCCAAGAAGCGTGTTCTTTCAGAGCACGCTCCTATCCGAGCATGGAAAGGCTACTGACGGAGGTCTTGTGCAGAACGCCTGTCTATGGTGGAGGATTTTGCAGCGGCCAGTGCAGGCCCAGCTGCTCATATGGATGAAGAGATGGTGAGGTAGACCAGGCAAATGTGCACAGCTGCAGCCATGTGCGTTGCAGACTTCCTAGATTGTGCGTTGGTGTCTCGCACATTTTTGATGAGCTCCAGATGCTCTAGGGGGACGAGGGGTTAGGGTTATCCAAGATAGTGTGTGGAGGCAAGCACGCAGAGAAAAGAGGCATATCACAGGGAAGAAGTAGCCCATGCCAGCCTCCCTGTAACTATCGTGATTGGGAAGTCGGGTGATGCAGGAAGCTATGTCGCAGCGGACAAAAGAAAAATGCGGTTGCTCTAGCTCTGCGCAGGTACTTTGGCACTGTCATGGACTTCAGTCCAACACTGGGGATGTTCCTGCGGTGTGGCAACTGACGTAGACATTGGATGCCAAGATGGTGGAAGCTTTCCAGTTACATCAGGATGCTCAAAGGATGCTCAAAGGGGTGCCGCACGTGGAAGGGGTATTTGAGCAAAATGTTGATGGATGCCTCAGCATGTTCCTAAATTGAGTGGTCGCGGCATCAGAGATTGGCAGTTTTGAAGGCGGGGTCTGCACAAAGAAGCCGCCTGGCAAAAGTTCCTGCAAAGGAAGGTGGGGTTCGTGACGAGTGCCACGTTGTCCTCTTGGAGGACATGACTTTGCTCCAATGCGAGGTGGAGGTCCTCGATTCCGGAGGAGAAGAACGAAGGGGATGTAAATGCGGCAACAGGGTCCAAAGGCCCAAAGGCGGAGGTTTAGAAATTTGGATCAGATATCAGTATGAACCGAACGCCAAAGTGAAGAATGACAAAATGAGCACGGGACATGTTGACGTGGCAGACACGTAGTTCGTTCTGTGGTGGGTTTTGTTGTGGAGATGAAAGGCACAGGTCGCCGGATTCTGCGCTCGTCTTTGTGGTCTTTGCCCACCGTCATGCCGTTGAACAAGTGCGGCAACACAACACCAAACTTTCATGCGTTCTTTTAACATCTCCGCCTCTGCTTTAATCCCCGAACTTAAGCTTGAAATTCGTAAAGCCCTTGTCACTGGGCCATAGGCGGCTCATTACTTCTGACCGAAACCCTCAAACATCCAAGGTCGGGAAGCGACCCGCGGCATGTCTTGGACCAGCTGGCTACGGCTTACCAAGCCCTTCGTGCAAATGCTTTCGAATCTGTCGAATCGAGGGACACACAGCCCGCAGTCAGCGAAGTGAAGAGGTGGACCACTGAACGGTTCCGCAAATTAGGTTAGGTTTATTTTTTGGGACGGATAGGGGAGTCATGGAGGGACTTGAGGTCCTTGTGGGTTTTGTGTTGGACGTTTTTGCACCTTTTCCGTGATTGGTGGTGCTGGTCCTCACAGAGCGATATGAGTTTGGCGTTTGGCATCATAAGACTGTGTTGAAGGAAGTGGATGTCTCTATCCCGTTCACTGCCTGCCCTTTCCCAAGCTAGAATAGAACCCCATAAAGACTCTACATAAGCACGGCAGTCCTCGTGTGACTTTTTTTTGGTTTTCAGAGGGTGTTGTCCACATAACGCAACCTGAACTCTTCCGCCAATCCCCGAACTTGACTCCCAAAGTTTTTTGCGTTAAGCCCTCCCCTCGCGACATGCTACTTTATACGTTACACCCCAACCCTCAAACTGCAATCGCTACATTCAAACGCTCTGGAAGGCTAATGCGCGACCGGGGCTTTGAACGCTGCTTACAAAGTCATGATGAGCTCGGCCAATTTATACAGACGCTTGGGGCGCGGCTTCGTTGTGTCGCCAACCCGGGTTTTTGGATCTGTTGGGGCGCAGGGTTTTAGGGTTGAGGGTGAGCCCTTCATTTGCCACAAGATAAGGGCTAGCACTGTTTGGACGGTGATCGGGCAGAGTAAGGCTTCGGTTCTGTTGTTCGTTTGGCGTTTCTTAAGACATGACGTCCACAAGTGGTGGGGCGAAGGTAGTCCCAACCAAGCTTCCGCCTTGCAAGCTAAGCCCTACACCCGCAACCTAGGTTTGGAGTGCCGGCTTAAGGACCTAGCTGGGGGTTTCAAGGGCTATTCGTACACGGATGCGGTAGATTGTATGGTTGCGCGGCTAGTCCGGGTCTCGCAGGGCATGCAGTGCGTGAAATGACATGTGAGTGGGTACGGCAGGATTGTCAGGTGATGTTCTGATGCGGTGTGTTTAGCTTGGCCGGCATGGAGGGTTGCAGCCTGAGGGTTCCTCGGCAGAGTTGCTTAACCCAGGTGCCAAAGTTGATAGACTAGGGTGCGGGGGTGCATCGTTTAGATTTATTCATGGCTTATAACCATGCAGGACAATGCTGCTAAATATTCGCACATCTACTTGAGAACATTGGATTTTTTTTGAGACTGGGTGCCCTTTGGAAAGCTTCTTGAGGTCGACTCTGGACCATGAACCAGGCCCTGTAGGTGTACGCTGGTGGAAACCCTAGTCTGAATCCTTTCCCGAAACCTTGAGTGGGCTAAACCCTCAACCCCAAACCCTTTGCCCCAATGGCGAACACCTGATAAGATGCATTCTGAGGAGCGTCGTGCGAGAAGGTATACAGCTGAAGCTGCGAAGATTTGGTCTGGGAAACTATCTGACGCAACCAGCCCCCAGACGCACTTGGACAGGGCTTGCCATGGGCATGTAGGGAGTTCTTGAAGAGTGACCGTAACATGATTATGGAACTATGGGGCCATTTACCTTGGAATGTTTAGGGTTTCTGGTCAAAGGGTAGTGGTCGAAAAAGAGGGTGCCTGTCGCACATCACATGCTGCATTTCGTGCCAGACCCCGGAGGTGATTGGGAATGCTTCTAAATGGCAACTCTACACGAAGCCACAAACTCCTAGAACGTCATGCTCAACATGCTTCAAACCCCGAAGGCTGCTTGAACGGCGAAAAGCCGCAATCCGAGATCCCTGACCCACGAATCTAGTTTCAGGAGATGGTTCTACAAGGGATGGGGGCTTGCAGCTGGGTTGTGTAGGGTTTCCGGTCAACCCTGCAGTACGGATGCAAATTTCTCAGCATGGTCCCCATTCATTCCTGTGTGGAGACTTGACAATTCTCTTTGGAGATATGGGATATCCTTGGCCATCCCCACCTTGAAGCACTCCAACATAGGTATTTTTCCAGACGTAAACCCTCAATGCTCCATTCTATATCATGGGGACGAGAAAGAAGCCTTGGTTTTCACAACCCATCTCCTGCACGTTTATCCTGAGGCGCCACGTGGGCACCACATACTGAACTGTACTTCTTAGTTTTGATGGCGGTTTGCAAGGAACGTGGTCATGCATCTCTACAGTAGTCCCCATCTAATCCTACAATGTAGGTATTGCTGTTTGCATGTAGGCTTTCCGGGGTTTGGAGTCTGAGATTAAAGCTCTCATCAGCTATGATTGGTTCCCGCTGGTGAAGACGAAAGTCAAGGGTCCAGAGGCTGTACGCTCTGCCTTGCATAGAACTTGAATCTTAAACCCTGTGCTTATGATAGGCAAGTTCAGCAGAGCCTCCCTCCCTACACCCGAGGATTCTGCAGAGAAACTTCTGGATGATCTCATTCAGGCGGGTGTTGTCGGGTTCAGGTTGTCATCCCTTAGAATCTCATCATGCAACCTGAGCATCCAACCAGACAGACAGCTTGGACAAGTCTTTCCGCTTCGAGGTTTGTCATATGTCTTCCAGACTTGTGTAGAAAAGGTGCCAAACAACTGTGGATGCTGTACCGTAATGGGAAGCTTAACTGGGATGCTGGGAGAGAGAAGCAGATCAGACCGACGGCTTGGAGCGAGCCTGGCAAACGTTGAAACACTTTGGTTTCTGGGTTTAGCAGGATTAGGGTTAGAAGTTGGAATAGTTAGGAACATTATCCCTGTATTCATGAGATGGTTGTATCAGAATGGATCCCGAACTTGTTTACCTAGCCCGGCTTACATCGACAGTTCTCGACACTACTGTAGGGTCCGCATATGTACCCACAACGGAATGCGGCTGTAACTATGAGGGTTCTAAAAGGGACTCAGCATTCAGAGTGCTCGCGAATTCTAGAAGCATAACAATTTTTTGGGTGTACCCCTTCTCACTGACGGTGCACTTTTGGACAAGGGATCGTTGGATGCGTAGCAGGATTCAGGAAAACAGACCAAAGAAAAGCCTGAGCGAAGAACACGCAAGGCAAAAGCCATAAAAAGATTGCGATTCAGGAAACAGCCTGCGCGCCAGGGAAAAGAAACTGACAAAGCAACGAGTCCCGGGTTCGCCTTAGAACTAGAGGAATTGCGGAAATTCCAACAAAAATGACGAAGGACATGCCTGGTAGAGGGACATGCGGGATCAATCTCCTTTCTATGGTCTGCACTTCAAGGAACGCGGTTACAAAGGGAATCGCGATTAGAGATGTTTCTTCAAGCTAGGCCTCTCCCTGTACAGACATATGCTGGAACACCCTGCCGGCTCTCGTTTTTTAGTGAATGAACACTGTTACAAAAGAACATCCAGAACATGATTCTATTTCGTCTTGCGATCGCGGGAACAAGGTGACAGAGGACAATTCCAGAAGAAAAACACACCTGTCAAGATGTCCGTTTTCATGGTGGCTGTCAGGAACAAAGTTGCAAAGGGAACCCCAAGTGCAGACAGTGTACAGACATATTCTTCAATGATCTTCTGTTCGCTTCATCATGAAATAACGACTGGCAGGACCGGCAACGCAGGTACAGGCACATGTGGAAGCTCTTCACCCCGCAGAACCGGAGCACAATGACGAAGGGAATCCCTAGAAAATGACAAAGGGCCACCCCGGCTCCGCTTCGCTTAATCCTAGCTGGCATTATTGGTATCACTACTGTTGCTGCTGCTGGGTTTGATGCTGCTGCTACTGCTGCTGCAACAAACAACAACAACAACAACAACAACAACCACAACCACAACAACAACAACAACAACAACAACCACAACGACAACAACAACAACAACAACCACAACAACAACAACAACAACAACAACAACAACAACAACAACAACCAACCAACAACAACAACAACAACAACCACAACAACAACAACCACAACAACAACAACAACAACCACAACAACAACCACAACGACAACGACAACGACAACGACAACAACAACGACAACGACAACGACAACGACAACGACAACACCAACACCAACACCAACACCAACACCAACACCATCACCATAGATCTTTCTGAATTCTCCTTTGCTCAGGTGTTTGTTCCCTACTCACGCGTCCATGTCTTCTCCTTTGTCTTAAGTACTGACCTGCAGGCTTCCGACGCTTTTGCACCTGTACCTGCGTCACACCTCCCGTTTGCTCGACTCACCTCTTCCCTCTTCCTGACTCAGGTCTTGGCTGCTTTGCCCGACTGATTCCTCTTTTTCCTAAGTCGCGTCCTTTCTTTCTGCGGTAGCGGGTACCAGACTCTCACAGAATGGCGCGTGTCTGATTACTGTAGGACTCGGGGGGAATTATGGGGTGAAGCTCTTGGGTGTCCATCCGTCCATGCGTGTCGATTACCTGAATATGCAGACATGTACGGTCGATTTCGCAACATGGATTTTGTGGTGAGAGATGCGTTAGGGCGTTGGCTCCCTCTCACGTTGCGTCATTCGTCCAAGGAAGCTCTGCTTCAGGTGTAAAAGGGTTTGAAAATCTTTCTTTCGTGCAGGCTCACTCGCCACACTGGTGCAAAACACATCTTATTGCAAAAGGGTTGAAGCAGTGCTTTTATTTAGGCTTGTAGGGCATTTCAAGGTATGTGCTGTAGTGTGCCAGAGGTTTGAAGGATGTTTCTTCATCCCCAAATGCTCAAGGTATGTTAGCAGGCCACAGGGGTGAGGAGCATGTTTTTGCCACTCAGCAAGGTACGCCACTAATCCAAAGGTTTTGGAAAATACCATTTGACTACGTCGGGTGCCATTGGGCACACGCTTTCTAGGGTACCTGTATTATCTTGGGATGAGGGTTCAGGGCAGCGGCGTCGGGACCCCAACCTGTTTCTGCTGTTGGTTACGTGCTCGGGTTTGTGTCAATCCCTGACATGGCGCAATCAGGCATCCGACTCGCAGGCTTCACCCACATTGGCACAGAACGCAGTCAAGACAGACACGCAAGCATAGCGTGCTGGTTGAAAAGTGTTCCGACTTACACCTGGGCACCTCCGCATTGTGCACCAAACTGTTCCAACAACAACAAGCAAACAGGTGCACACCGCGCACGCATTCTTGCTGTGACAGTGCGCTGCGATTTTTCAACTTGCGCGGACACTTCCGCAAGCACACGTTCGATAGTTAGTTGTCATGTTGTGAACCCTCCCAGAGAAGATTTCCCGGGAAGCTCTCCTAATTCTGATTGCCAACTCAGGGACAGGCACGCTTGCACGAGTTGCGGCCTCTTGGAGGAACACATCGTAGGTGGACATCTTTGTGACATGTTCAGTGATTTTGGAATTGAGCCCTTACAATGGATTGTGAGGGCACAGGCATGGTCGAGAGATGCACGAGCTGGCATATGTTCTATCAGAGTTAATTCACGGCAGGCAGAAGAAAGCTTTCGAAACATGTGGTTGCATCAGTTTACTTCTACATTCAACTGCCGCAATCTTATCTTCAATGCTAAAGGCTCGAGCGCCGCTTGGGCATAGGCAATTTATTCCAGGCATTGCTATGTCGAAACTTCATTCAAGCCCATTGGTGAGGTTTTGCCGGGAAGGTCTTCTCAGCATGTGGATGATTTCGATATTGGGTTCAACATGTTGCATCAAAGAGGAAGTTGAAAATCTTGTTTGGCACTCGAATGATCCATACCTGCGGGAGTGACGGTCAAGTCGGCTCAATGAGATCGCACGGAGATGCCATGAATCCAGATCTAGGCATCAACAGGCACAGTAGGTGAGAGGAGGTTGGAGTTCTTATACGGGAGCTTCGGACCTGTGATCAGATGTAAACATTTACGGATGTAGGGAGCGACGTTTTGGATGCCATGTTTGGCTTTTTGAGTTGTAGACTGTGTGACAGGCATGAGGCCTCAGAAGACACAGATGTGTCAATTCACCTAGAGGCTCAAGTTTTTGGGGTTGAGGACTGCTTTATCCCTGGTTCGTGGCTCTGAGCCCTAAAGCGAAAGCCGTGATTACAGTGAGAAGCAATCATGCCCAAGAGTTTGCAACCCTTGAAAATTCAAAGTTACTGAGTTGCTGACACGCAAGCTTCTTCCACAAGATCCCCATCCTAATGCAGCACGTCATCCATGTTATCCATGCAAAACCATGCCTGCTTCACAATGCTTACCCCCCTCGAACCCTTGATAAGTTCTGCTCAACTCCTTGAAATGCGATGAATTCTCATACATTCCTTGGAGCCCCTTAGGACAGTGTTGGGTCTTAGAGGGTGTACGTGGGGCCTTTAGGAATGTTGTTGAGCGTGGATATTTCATACAGTACAAAGTATGCTCTGTAGAATACCTGGACCTCCATTAATTACACGCTTTTCCAAGAGTCTCGCTTCATGACTCCCCTTAAAGCTACCCCAAAGTTCTGAAGCCGAAAGCCGAAACTCCCTGCCCCGAATAGGAGCATACGATAAAATGACTGCACTTCTCGGGCAAAGGCAGGCCCCGCAGGCCTTTCCATGGCGCGAGGATCTGCCGCTCAGCTTGCGGGTGCTATGGGTGCTCAAGGGAGTGGGGGTTCGATCCTTATAGTGATGCCTGTATCGTACGCATGGCTTTGGCTTTGGGGCTTGCCGGGCCCATCCTTCGAAGGATTTCTCCCATGTAGTAAGGTCTTTTAGCCAGCGTTTTTTGGTTTCTTAAGGAGGGTGAGTCCTTTTTGAGGGTGCTTGACGAACTTGAGGAGTCTCTGTGGGTCAGGGTTCTGGACTTAGGCTGAAGGATGAAAGGTTTGGGTTTAAGTTGGGATTTGGGGGGGCGTGGGGTGAGGATTTGTTGGTTTGCATTGGTTTTTGCGGTGTTGAGGTTGAAGGGTTGGGGTGCCAAGCTGAAGGTTTCAGGGTCGTATCGGAAGCGCGCAAGGTGTTTGGGGATCGTGTGGTGCACTGGAGTGGTAAGAAATACTACGAAAACTTCATGGGATTAGTTTCAGAGCATTTTTCTGTACAGATGTTACAGAGTTCTTGCAAGAACTGCAGCACGGAACCTCGCGGTGCTAGGGTCAGGTCTATTGAGCCTGTAAAATATGTTTTAAATAGACGTAGCCGCTTAAAACTTCAGCAGCTTTCATACAGCCTTCCACAGACAAAAACTGTACACGAAAATCCTCCGAAGCCCCAGACCCCAGGAACAGGCGGGAAGCGGTTCCCGCTGCTGGAATTCTGGGCGACAACGGGATGCTGGGTGACAGATGGCATCCGGACGAGCGGCCCCTTGGAGATTGGAAAAGCACCTGAGTTTACATTCCCTGAGGTCTAGCTTCCCAGCTCGCGTTTTAAATGCTGTTGTTTCGCTCAGCCTTCTTGGGTTTGTGGATGAGGTTTTTGCATTTTTCAGTGCGTTTTTGACACTTTAGGTTGGGAGTTTAAAGTTTCCAGCCGCGAGGAGAAATTTCCTCCATCGATGAGCAGGGTCGTCGTCTGAAGAACCAAGGGAAGCTAAATAGCTGTGTAATCCGAGCGAGAGAGAGAGGGAGAGAGGGAGGGGAAGTAGCCATTTTGGCTCAAGCCATTTTGGCTCAAGCCACTACCACTTCAAGCCCCCTGTTCACACTCCGTGAGCCCGTGAGGTAGCACTCCTTCTCCCACTTGTAGTGACAAGCGGGCTGTAGAGAAAGATCTTGCGCTTTGTCCCTGTGGTCCAGACATAATCATCCCGGGAAAGTTTGACCCACTACGCGTGTACACCCTGATCACTCTGGCCAAGATCGATTCAGAGGTCGCTCCAGTACAGTGTCTGGAGCTGCACTACAGGCCTTTGACCCAACCCTGCACTACCACGCCTTGCTCCTTCTCCACGCCAACTACGCTGGGCGAGGGACAAGTTCACCTACTGGACCGTGACTCTGGCAAGGACACCGCTGAGGCAATCCTCAAACTTCAGGAAAATGGCCACCACCAGGCCAAATGCACCCTTCAATGCCATAGACGTGAATGTCGACAGCCTAGGAGCGGGCAAATGAGGAAAATAGCTGACTTTAGCATGTCCTCCTTTGACGCGAACAACAAAGGCGCATAACAGATGAGTAGCACAAATTAAATGCACACTTCAATCCGTCCAAGTTATCTTGAGCCACCCCGAAATCGGTGGAAATTCGTTGCACAATCCACTCAATCCGCGTTTAAACCGCTTCCAGTAATTCGTACAAATCTTTGCGTACAGACCATACCAAGAAGGCTCAAATTCAATCCAATCCTAATTCAATCCAAATTTAGACCACCTCCAGGCAACGCATGTTTTTGACAGTTTCTGCCGAGGCTAGCCATGCATTCCCCAAAGGACCACTTGTTGTTGTTTTGTTTAAGGGCTCCTAACATGTTAATATAATGCTTTGCCGACCGTCCTTTGGAGCCCAGGGGTGCTGTAGGACCTAGTATGCCCAACACGGGCTGGGCGGCGAAGCCCGGGGGAGGGAACGGCCTTCCCATAGCCCGTACGAAAGAAAGAAAGAAAGGGGACCTCAGAAAACTTTTATCCCAACACATCATTTGCCTTCTTCGAGCGATCCTTATAGAGCCCTGTCGGGGAGCTTATCCATGGTGGAAGGTTGGGGTTTGTGATTACACAAAGTGTAGGAGTGTCCCTAAACCCTTCACCATAGTGTTTCGGGCTTGAGGTTCGTCTGTCAGGGGTTTGAGCAGCGCCTGCCAAGGAATATTCCCGATGGTAGGCTGCGTTGCGAAACATGGCTCCGCAGTGACGATTTGCCACCTGGAGGAGTTGATAAAACGTTTTGGGGCATGTTTTGGTGTTGCGTAGCATGTAGGCCTGTAGGGCGCAACTTGTAATCAAGGCAATCAGTACAGCAGCCACTGGTATGGTCATACACACAAACACACAGGCACGCACGCAAGCAGACGTGTGATTAGAAATTAAATGTTGCCCGAAAGAGAAGTCACGCAGCATATCACCTGTTCCAGTGGTTTGGGAGACGAGAATAACGCGTTTCTCGAGTCTGCATTGGAAAGCGAATCTTTCCTGGCCAAATCGGTCTCACGAAGCTCTGCAACAGGAGTCTGCTAGGCCTCCCTAGAATCCAAACCTGTCACAGGAAGGCGGGCGGTGCTGACTCTCAGGCTCTGAGAACGGCCCAGACGTATTCCTTGTTTCTGGATCAGCTGCGAGTTGACCCTAGAACCCTCCATCACGAAGATCTCTGGTCCAAAAACTGCCTAGGCTCACATTACAGGCTACCCAACACGTGAACCCCAACCCAATTTCCCAAACCCTCCATTTTCACGTAAACCTTGACCCGCAGTCCCAGCCCCAAAATGCTCAAACTCCAAAACCTACACACGGCGCAAAGCCTTGGAGTCAACTCCCAGGCCCTAAAAGCTTCCATTGCCATACTCTCAGTCTTCTCTTCGAGGCAACCCCGGGCGCCTCCAGTGCATCGGCCGCCCTGGCAGATGGAGGAGGCCGCAGGTTTAGGGTTTTAGCTTGCAGGCGCTTAGAACGTTTTCGAGTGGGTTGGAAATTCGAGATTTCAGGGTCATAGTTTGCAAAGTTGTAGTTCGCTTATGATGAGGGTTTGCCGGGATCACATTAGCATCGTACGCATCGGAAACGCAAATGGCTTTCGGAGGCATCATGAGGACTATAGGGTTAAACCCTTTGTTTTTCAGAGTTACTGCATGCTTTCAGAGCTCTTTTGTAAAAGTCCAAATTTTGACGGGTTCTATACTTAAATCTACGGAGCAAGCTGTTCTTGTCATGATGAGGAACCTCTACTCCGAATCGTCCGTATAGATTCTGAACCTTACGCGCTAAACGCTACACGCAAAATCCTGAACCCAATGCCTTTAACCCGAATCGTCCGTAAACCAGCACTGGATCTTGCATCTTACACCCTAAACGCTACACGCAAAATCCTGAATCCAAAGCCTTGCAGAGCGAGTCCGAGGCCCAGAGAAAAAGTTTGCCCAGACCCTCAAGTACTTCCACTACAACCCAAATAATCAGAAATGGGATCCAAAGACACCCTGTGGAAGGCTAGTTGGAGAGTCCTGGCTGACTGGGCTCCTTGATTTGAGGCCCTTATCTTTAAACTTTCATCAGATGTCTGTGAACCTTTCCCACCTGAAGACGCTTCCAAAGGAGTGCCTCTTCATCTGGGGGATGCTTAACCCCCACACACCCTCCTCTTCGTAGCTTAACTTCTCGTACTTGCATTTCAACACTTCGGTCCAGGCTGAAATCCCGCCGCCACCGCCGCCGCCCCGCGAGGTGTTTCCTCAGGTGGGGGTTTCACGGATTATTCCCAGGTTCGCAGTTTAGGGTGAGAGCTTCTCTGAAATGGTTCCTACATAATCCATTTTGGGGACTATGCAACCCCCGCACATCTCTACCATCCCAAAGAAGGCTTCTTAGGATGGCTTGGGATGCAGGGTTGTACCTGCAAAAACATCCAAATATCTTGGGGCGTTCAAGGGGGCCCCACTTTTGTCAGACACCCAGGTGGCTGGGCTGAGCTTTCAGGTATTGCGATTAGCTTTAACCCATGGGCTTTTGCTTAGGTTTCGCAGGTCATATCACTTGCTTGGTAGATTTTCCTGGATGATGCCACCGCCCATCCGTGAGTTTTCAGGTTTTACTTGAAGGGTCTGGGGGTTGACTTGCCATCGCTGGTAGCAGTGTTCATCAACAGTTATCGCAACCAGGGTTGCTTTACTTGGGGAGCGCATGGGAGCGCCTAGATTGCGTTCTAAGTGCGAGGCCAGATCATACTCATCATGCCCTGCACCTACGCGGAGTTCGTAGACCCACCAGCGCTCCCAGACCCGGCCATCATCCGTTGAAACCCTCAACCTTATGATCGCAATCTGTACCTCGCCGTAAGGCTCTTAACCGTCGTGAGACCTTACGTCATGTTGCCGCGAAGCCCGGAATCGGATCCATGTGTGAAGATTCGCAAAACATATCCTACATACTTCCTCAGCTCCCACAATTTCTCCTAATCCTATACATGCCCAACGTTCTTAAGGGTATCCCGGAGCTTTTTCTCTACTTTTGCCATGGCTCCTAGTGTTGCTGCAATGCTGCATGGCCTGGGTAAGGTTGATCCTAAAGCGGTTTTGGGGACCCTCTATTCTGTACGGAATCTGCAGAAGGTCTAGTGGAGTAAAGTTTGTATGAAATGGCCACCACGCCTGCCAAAGCCCCAAAATAAAAAACCTCAGCTCCAATACTGAGCCCGCTGTAGGGACTACAATAATGCTGCTATTGCCCCAAGACAACCTTGGACAACCATCACAAGATCACAGGTAAGCCACCACCCCAACCTCATATACCGTAAATACACCTCAGCTAGACTCCTAGACCTTGCATCTGAAACCAAGGAACGAATCGTTACATCCCAAATCTAACATCCCAGCATACCCTGTAAAATGCACCCCAAAGAATTGGTTTATATATCCCCTACATTGGGTTCAATCCCCAGAGCCCCGGACCTCCTCCAGGTGCGTGCGCCGCCTCCTCCCCCAGTACCGCACCACACGGGCGGCGTGCCCGTGGGTTCGGAGAGCTCCTCGTTTTCGGGGAGTTGGGAGAGAGGCGTGTTCTAGATTCTAGTGTCGTTTTGCAAAGAGCATCAGTCTACATGCGCAGTACTTGGAGGAACATGCAGCAGCAGACCCGGCAAAAGCGGTTGATATGTGGAGGTGTGGGGCAGTGTGCCATACTGTAAAGCCGTGTAGGGTGTACGCACTCGTGCCCTGCATGGCCTAGGAGACCAGCGCTGAGTCGATTTGACCGGCCAACTAGAGAATGCCATGAGGAGATCTATAGAGGTTCGAATCCGGCGAGCCACACCCGTGAAATATGCGCTTGCATCGTAGGTATAGTGTGCACTATGAAAAAACACACTAGGCTCGGTGTTGGGGTAGGTGTGTAAGGAGGTCGTGCAGGGCGTGATTGCCGGTGGGGGTTGTTTGGAACGTCGGGCTGCGCCGGCGGAGTGTTGTTGGGTTGTACGTTGCGTGTCGTGTGCTCCTCCGCATGGCTTCCGTTCTGCTGACACTGTTGGCTCTAGCGGGAAAGGGTGCGCGATCCTCCCCCCCGCCGCCCCAGGTCAGGCATCGCGGGACCCTGGGTACTGTTTTGCGTTGAGCACGCAGGGCGAGAAAGTTGTTGCAGATGTTTTGCTGCTTGTTGGTGACACATCCATCGCCGCCACAAGGTTTGAGGTTAGACTCAGCAATAGTCTGATACGATGGCGGGAAGGAGAGCAGACATAAAGTTGTAGGTTTCATCGTAGGTTTAGTACAGCAGTTGTGGTGGTGGTGGTGGTGGTGGTGGTGGTGGAGGAGTAGTAGTAGGAGTAAAAGTTGGAGTAATAGTAGGAGTAGGAGAAGGAGTAGTAGTATGAGTAGGAGCAGGCAAGAGCAGTAGGAGGAGTAGGAAGAGAGAAGCAGTAGCGGTATCAGTGGTAGTGGCGCACTACGAGTAGCAGAAGAGCATGAGGAGTAGAACATAAAGCGTCAGATCAATTTCCGCAAGCCTTTTCGACTACGACCGCATAGCTTCGCAGCAAGGTTCATCCTTTGCTTTCCGAGCCAACGCTGCGGAGTTCGTTCCTGCGGGTCACACAGGCTGGGACTTTGGCCAGAGTGTTTGGAGAGCTTGCCTAGGGGCTGGGTTGAAGTCTGGAGTAGTCTTCAAAACGTATCGAGCAGCCTGGGAACTTGAACATGGTTGACATGCATCCTCGTTCGTGGGTACCGTCTCTAGCGCCTTGGAGCTGTTTCGTTGCTGTTGTGTGTCTGTCCTTGTTCAAGATTGCAGGCCGTACGCTCCGAAATCCTATCTGGGAGCAGCAATAAGCCCTGTATCCTCCAGTTGGAACGCGAAAGCCTCCACTCCCACCTTGTGACTGTCGGAGCTAGTTGCCATCTCCTCGTTTGACTACCTCTCCAGCAACGAAATGTTTGACTACCACTACAAACATGACCAGTAGTGGTGGTGGTGGTGGTGGTGGTGGTGGTGGTGGTGGTGGTGGCGGCTTTATTGTTAGTGCTCCTCGTCCTTAAGCACAACCACATGGCGACAGCTGACACCATTGCCACCGCTAGCATCACCAGTATGTTGTACGGCTTCCGGAAGGCGTTCCAGCAAGCGACGTGGTGGAGTCTCGCCAGGTGGGAAGCCCTTACTTGATCTCGGGGCTTTTTAGTGCGGTTTCCGCCCAGTAGCCCCTTGGTGGAAGCCCTTGCAATCGGATTGCAGTACTGTGATAAGTTTTGGACTCTCACATATAAGATTTGCAGGGGTTGTGGGTTAGGGTTTTGGGTTCAGGCTTGCGGCTCACGATCTAAAGGGCTCTTTTTCGATTAAGTTCTTCCAATTTTCGAGCTTGTATGCTCAAGCTGCTCCGGACCAAACTATAGTGGTGATCCCAGGCAAGGCCTGCGGATTTTCTTTGATTTCGGGTCCCCAAGGTACCTCTACCTTGAGAAATTCCCAAAACTTGCCTCAAGGAGGATGATGCCATACGCTCCTCGGACAGCCCGCCTCCTGCTGCGCCTGAGTTGCAAATCCTTTCCCTGATAAACACTTTCCCCTAAGAATCAGCCCCCCCCCTACCCCCTAAGAATAAATGCCCCATAAATCAGGAGGACATGGGTTTAGGGCTTCGGATTAAGGTTTAGAGGGATTCTTGAAATCAGGATCCCCGTCAAATTAACAACCGCTCCGCCCTGCGGGCAACAAATTTATGGCCCAGAAGCCAAAACGCAATGATTATGCACATTTTCGGGGCTGTTGTAAACCTTTACTACCCACAGAAGTTTGGTAGTACTTAACTTGCGCCCCGCGGCTTTTTGTCGCGCTGTCCTGCAAGAAGGTGCTCCAGTATCTGGCACATTGGACCTGCATAAGTTGTGGTTAAGGAATTCAAAGTACGACAATCCCCTCACAACATCTCCCATTCCCAAATATTCAACGAGTATGTCCGCCAGGCATTGGGCTTTCGGAAGGTGTGTTGCAAATTGAGATCATTTTTAAAAAGCTGCTGTCTGGTTTCCGATCCCATGCTCCATATACAAATGTACATGTTTGACCTCTTTTCTTTCTTTTCTTTTTTTTATCGCTCTCTCTCTCTCTCTCTCACACTTTCCTCTCCGTGAACCTCGCATCAGTAGCAATGGTTAGTAGTTGTATTGTTGTAATACAAAGCTAAGTATGGCAATCATATTTGCTTCCTACATACCTCTATACACTCCTCTTTTCCCGCATGTACCGTCATGAGCATACAGAAGTATGGATTATACATATACACATATGCTAATTTGCTTTCAATTTGTATAGCCCCAAGCTGAGGAGCCGGCGCCCGTGGCCGCGACATCCTTCGCGCCACCACCGGGCCTGCTGCCGCTGAGCCCTAGGCAAACGACCGAGCCGCAGAGCCGAAACTTACGGAAAAAGGGTCTTTGGGGACGGGGTTTAGGAAGTTTGGCGTTTAGGATTTGGTAGCTTGGGATGTAGGGCTAGAGAGTTTACAGTTTGTGGGTTCTGGTTTAGAGGTTCTGGTTCAGATAAGTCCGTGGGCTTTTGTCATTAAACAGTCCCAGAACCTCCCTTCCTGTAAAATCTCACCGCGAGACCCTGAAACAGTTATTGGGGTCTGGAAATTAAACACATGCAGGAAGCGAGTTTTTTGGTTTGCGTAACAGTTATGATATGTTATGAGTATATAGGTAGTGCAAAAGGATCATGGAGATTTATTTGGAGATGTCCCGATTAAAAACGCTTTAGGGGAAGTGATTTCAGCTGGGCGGACTAGGCTCAAGCAACAAGGGGTTCATGGGTTTGGAGGATCGCTTTAGAGAGAAAACATGGGCCATGAAGATAGGTAGGTCTCCTGATCTAGCGAAGAAGTGGGGTTTCAGGGTCAAAGGATGAAGCTTTTGCAAGAGGGGAGAAGGGCGCATACATTGAGTCGAAAATGAATCCATCAGATTTATGGCTCAAGGCGATTTTTCGCCTTTGAATGGTTTTGGCTGTTTAGGCTGTCGAGTTAACGGTTCTGAGTTCAAGACGGTGTTTTGTATCCCTACTAAGTCTTGAAAGCACAGGTGATCAGGAGTGATGTAAGCATGACGCAGGTTGTGCGTCGGGTGAGAAGGTAGGTAGTCCAGACCAGCTCAGGGGCCAGTTATTTTCTCAACCTTTCCCAAACCAGCTTTCAAACTTCATACTGGCTTCGTGTGACGGGACAGTAGTCTTTTTAGGGCGTTTTGTCAGTTTCCATGCCAGCTCGGAGAATGGTAACTCGCTTTTTCGTGAGGACTTTAGCTCCCAAATTTGAGAGCCCTGAACCCTTCGCACAAAATCCGAGACCTTAATCGACCTTGAATCCTGAATCCCAAGCTTTGAATCCTGAACCCTAAGCCCGTTTGCGTAGAATACAGCTGGCTCATAGAGACAAGCAGTGCCGGTGCCTCTACAGCAGCCTTCAGCGATGATTTTATGAATTGTCATTTCCAGTGGAAGTGGGCCCGTAGGGAAGCTGCACCAAAAACCCAGCATGGCTTCGAAAACCTAGGATCCTTGATCATTCAGATCCTGCAAAGGGATCCCACATTTAAGCCACTTGCTCACCCAGGCCTCTGCCATTTGCTCGGCCAACGCCTCCGCTGAACAGCTTCCACGCTCCCCTCAGTAGCGCAGCCCGATTTCCGTAGCTGGGGTCGTCGTCTTGCCACAGTTGGGGTCTCGGGGTGGCGTATGCCCTAAGACAGCTTTTACTCAGCCCTAGCCAATACAACAACCTGCTCCCTCATCCTTACACCCTAAACCCTAGAGGTTGGGATTGTCCGTGAGGGGGTGCAGCCAGTAGTTAGTTAGACCTTCAAGACAGTCGCAGTGGCTGCTTCACGCACCAAAGAGTCGCAGCGAAGAACGTCGGAGAAAGTTCAGCGAGCCGATTTGTCTGATATTCAACCAGCCTGCATGATGTAACTCCCGTTCTCCGGTTCGAGTGCCTTTCCAAATAAAGCGGTTTACGCTGTCAGATCCACACACTCATACATGTGCTGAGAAATCCCTAAAGCACGTGTTTGACGGGGTAGGCGTATGTTCAGCCTTTACAGTGCATATATGATGTGGCATTGAATCCTTGCGCCATTATTAAGGATATATACTCCTTCTGGACACGCTCTTGTTCATAGACGGTTCATCCTCTCATGGAAGCCTGGTCCTATGACATGAGGTTGGCCTTTTCATCGCTAGCATATTTCCTATATGTGATTATATGTGTTTTGTATTTCAAAAAAACGAAAGTGAGGCAGACCATTTTTCGGATTCTCAAAAGAGGGTATTGGGGGGTTTAGACGCATGGTCACTGAAGTTGCATGCAGTAGGATTCCTAAGTTCCCCAAATATGGCCATAGGGTCTGCAAGGATACTCCCCGTTTGAGACACTACCATTGTGATCACTGTGCTGCAAACCCACCGTGTTTGAGCTTCTTTTCCTTGCCTTTGCAGGACACGTCAGAGCTGGCTGTCTGCAACAATCAAAGTCTGGCACTAAACGGCTTGGGGTTTCGCTTTTCTAGGGGTTGTCGTTTTGTGTTGTGCAAAGGGCTTCTGATGGTTCAAGGTCCTGAGGTTTGTGAGCCCTTTGCTAAAATGAGCTAGAATGAACGAGCACACAGCAACGTTGATCAGGTTCTAGATCACTGGTTTGGGTGAGGTACGTTTAGGCTACAGGTTATGGGAAAGTTTACTGTCGAGTCTATTGGGTTTGCACGCCAAAAACCTAGCCCATGAAGCTTAACGTTCACCCGCAGTATCCCCTGAGCCACAGGGGAATTCGCCACGCAGAATCCCAGAAACTATATGCACCAACAGCTGTGCGTATTTAGCGTTTAGGATCTTGGGGTTGTAAAGCTCACTAGATCGGATCTAGGTTTTAAGTTTCCGTTCCTGGCAATATCCAGAACCTCAATTGGAGGATATTGCTGTAGAGGTATCTATGCATAGCAGGGCTCCGAAAGACGGCCCGGCGCCAGAAGAAGACTCCACGGCCTCGCGCACTCTTGCAATGAACAGAAAGCTGCATTTGTCTGGCGTAAGAAGCCATCCCCTACCTCCGACATGGAAGAAGCTTTCGCAGGGAGGCAAGGCCAGGGCAGTGCTGTTGCAGCAGCAGCACACGTGTTGTTCCAAGTGGGGCAGTTCGGTGTCCGCTTCAGAGTGCAGGCTGCCTAGCAAGCTGGCTGAGATGCACTGGAAAATTCTGGCTGCCTGTGCAAAACATGCCAACTGATGTGGAGTCATGTTGTGCACTGGCAGTGAGGCAGGAGAACTCCACCAATGCGTTTCCACCCTTGAATGCAAAATCGTGCAAACAAGAATGACTCAATGTGGTGCAAGTGGACATACTGGAGAAGTTGTGTGAACCCCTGGTAGGAAGACAAGACAAGACACTTGTGCTTCAAGGCTTGAGGCCTGCAAGCCAGAAGCCGCATAAGGTTCCTTTAAGATGTTATCGAAGGCATCAGAGGAGACCGCCTCAAGATTTCTACAGGGCTCGTGAGAGAAGTTACGATTACAGCATGTCCCATATGCACACCTGAGATCGTGCTGGGAGCTCTGAACTGATCCGGATATGGTCCTTAAGGGGCATCCCCAGGTTCTTGCAATCTTGACCCAAAAGCCCTGCATTACATACATATATGTATATATATATATGTATAAACCTTAATTTCAGGAACCCTCCCTATGTTGCGAACCCCGCCATAGCTTCCGACCCAGGCTGTCGCGTGGGGTGCGTCGATGGCTCCTGGGGCAGCTGGGAGGCGTGTCACCGAAGATTTAGGGTGCAGGGTGTTGTGCTCGTTGGGTGCACGTCCCAGCTCCAAGGCAAAGAGATCCCTGCCTCCAACTCCTCCTCTTCCCCACACGACCACTCTCATTCGTGCTGTTGCTGGTAGTCCGTCGCCTTATGGAAACGTGAAGGAAACACGTGACGTTGACTGCTCTGGGAGTTGCGACGCCGATATCTTGCACGCCAGTTGGGAGTTGACAGAAATGGCCCCTTTCATGCCAAGGGTTTCTGAAGAGCAATGCCTGACATTCGCTAGATAAATATATATATATATACACATGTATACATATATACACATATACATACATACATATATATATATATGCACTTAGGGTCCCTGGGGTACTTCTGTTTTGAGAAACTCCAGTTGCCCGCGCAGGAGTGGAGCATATGCTCAGCGACATGTGCGCCTTCTTTCAGGCTGCAGCCAACTTCAGCCATAGGTATGCTCACACTAGGCTTAGGGCTCAAGATGCCAACTTGATTACAGCAGCCTGAATGTAGTCGGGAATTACAGACCAACGCCACTTCACAGAAATTTTGGTGGAATGGGGCAGCCAAGGACGCTTTCTTGCCTACATACCAGTGCTTCGTTGCGGGGTGGGACCTTACCAACTTTTTTTGGGTGGTCTGGAAGCAGGGCCCCAAGAAGAGTGAGTTGTTGAGACACTAGAGTCTGGTCATAGTTTGCCCTTCTCACGAATAGTGTTTCGAACGAGATTTAGCATTTTTTCTTAACTTTCTGAGTGTTCTGGAGCCTCAAGCGCAGGTGCTTAGTCTTTCACCTTCTGGCCCTTTATAGTGGTGGTCCCAGGTACATGGAGGCTTAATCAGGATCAGACAATGGACGGGTACCAATGGGTGCGTGTCCGAAGTTCCCCGCTTCCCCCAGGGACATGATTCGCGGTTCGCCAGGACGCGCCATCGAGACCAAGTGCAGAGTCCGTACTTCGGCCGCGCATGAAGCATAGATCTGGGGGAAGAGTGGGTGGTTGCGTGGATTCAAGGCTTGGGGAGCAAGGTTCTGATTGGATGGCATTATTGCTTTGTGGTAAATGCGGTGTTAGTTTGCCTCGATGTCGAGCGAAATAGGGCTCAACTTGCCAACCGGAAAGCATCTAAGCCGGAGTCGTGCAGAGTCGCGCAGAGTCGCGCAGGTCATCTTCAAATTGCTATGCCTACGCCACCTTCGTGTTGTTCAGGGTTTGTCGTTTCAGCTCCGCGATGCAAGAACGGGTTTGGAATGGCTGCAGTTCTAGATGCAGGCTCCGTGCACTTTGCTGCTTGTTTTCAACTTGTTCTTGCTCGCTGGACAGCGGCTATTTTATTGGTTCCTTCATCATGCGCATGACCCAGTCACAGGAGTTGCGCCTAAACTCCGCGAAGTAAGGTTTTCCGCCGTAATGGCATCGTAGACTTGGCCTTGAAGCGATTCTCCAAGACTGCCATAGCCAGAATGGCCTTAGTCCAGCAAACTGCATGCTGAACTGTAACTTCAAGATTTCAGCGGACAGATGGGGCCCCTGAAATATGTACGGTGAATGCTGCAAAGCCCAAAATCAACGGCCCGTTTCATAGGACTATCCAGGAAGGATTATGTTCTCCTCCAACCGCTAAGCTCCAGACCCTGAGCATGACAGCATGAATGCTGACATGCTCCTTCAAGTTCATATACACTCCTCCAATTTTCCAAGGGAAGCAACTCCCCTGTTTAATATCCTCCAAGCTCCCATTTACGCCCCCCTCTGAAACCATTTACTGGATTGCAACGCAAGCTAAGTTTCGATAATAAGGAGAGCCTAGTATGTATGCTCACATTTATGGTAGCCCTTAACCCTAAACCCTATATGATACCCATAATCTCGTAACTTAGACTAAGTTCCTTAACGGCAACCAACTTCACGCTCGCCTAGGAATCACTGCGGCCAACCGGCTTTGGGGCTCCAGGCCCAGAGTTTTTTGGGAAAGTGGGGCGTCAATGAGTCAAGGTGTAGGGAGGATGAGAGATTTGGGGGTTGAATTTGAGGATGTAGGGCTGTAAGGTTCGAGGCTAACGTCTTTGAACTCTACACTTTCGAATCCTTTACTCAACGCTGGAGCTCTGCCATTAAACCCAAAACCTTCAGAAGCCGACCACTGCGCGAGGACGAGTTCGAGATCTGCGACAAAAACAACTCGGCCATGAGCCTCTTGGCTCAGGGTTGACCAGCGGGGTTCAGGGGTTCAGGGGATCTAAAGGCTTTATTAAATGGTTTTAGAATTCGGGGTTTAAGGTTTTCAGGGCCGTCCTCTCCAGATGGACATGGAAACCTATGAGCCGCTGCAGATGCCTGTTAGGCCTTCTATCTTTGCTGTGGGGTGGATAAGAGTTCGAGGTCTTGGCGCTTCAGGGCTCTGATTTGGGATCACGATGTGCGTTGGCTGGAAGACCCAGGTCAAATCATGAAGCGGGCTTTTTTTCCTCGAAGACGGGGGGTTGAAATGTGTAGGATAAGGGGAACTCTTGTCGCTTTTTGAGTTAGGATGGTTGGGGCTTCGGATTTAGGTTTTAGCGTTGTGCTTCCCATGTCTTGGGGCAAGGTCTAAGGTGTAGGGAATGTGGGGAGCATTTGCGGGTTGCCAGGTTTTGATCAATGACATCAAGTCCTTCTTGCTTTCTGGCCTGTCAGGTTTAGGGGGGTAGACTCTAGGCAAAGAATTTCGAAACAGAAAATGCTAAAACCAGCCAGCGGATGCCTGCGGCCTGGCAGCGGGCCCGATACCCCTGGAAACCGCATGTGTCGTTTGCGCGCCGCATGTTGTTTCTAGCACCGTAGGGGAAACCTTGAACCCCAATCTGGAGCGGGAAACAAGACTAGGCTTGTCGCATTCCTTTCTGGGAAACATGTGTTCTGCATGGACACCCCATCATGTCACTTCGGTATGAACGTCGCGACTGCATCTTGCTAAGCACCGGTTGGGGCGCTGCGTCTGTTCAGGCAGTTCGGGCTGGGCCGTTCTCACCCGGGTGCCAAATTATTTCCAAGCGGATTGCGGAGCCCACGAAGGCCATGGACGTGTGCCTCTCCGCACGGCCGGTATGAAGCCGATGTCCAAGCTTTCAAGACTGACCTGGCTCCCCAAGCTCAGAACGCTAAACTTGAAACCAAAAGCCCTCGACCTTGAACCCGAATCTCTAGACCATCTCGCAGTGCCCAAGGTGATTGCCATCCAGACCGAGACGCCGTGGTGCAACTCGGCGAAAAAGGAGTCCTTCTAATCCATGTAGAACTCACGTTGCCGGTAGAGAAAATCTTTGCGCAAGGCGTGTAACTAAGCCGGTACTTTCCTCAAGAGAAGACATCTGCAGCTCAGCAAATGGTCAGCAGAGACGTGGCGAATTTCTGTAAGCTCTTTCATGGGAGGAGGTTTCCAGTTCCGAGATTCTAGTGCAAGTTGGCTTTCAATTTGGTTTCAGCGGGGGGTTCGAACGCCACAGAACTTGCTGATCTGGCGCCAGCGCCCTGCGCTCACTTTTCAACGCCAACCTTTTCAATTTCTTCTTTAGGTACATGTTATCAGAGAAGGCCTGAGGAAGCATGCAGTTGGACAAATCAGACTTTCATTCCGATAGCATGCGCTCGCGGAACGAGAGTGGGAAAGCTACCCTAAGGGTAGTCTAGCATTTCGTTTTACGTGCTCAGAATCTAGGTTACTACACTCCTTTAAGCCCCAAACCATAAATTTCATGGATCACTATCTCTGAACCTCCGAGTGAGGTTTGGCATTCAGAAGCGAATCAAGGAGCCCATGTATATAAGCTCCAATCGACAATTCCTCCAAGTGTATTAACCCCAGGTAGAGAGTGTCCTCCCTAGAAGTCCAGGACATGTTCGGGTCTGTGCTGTCAAGGCGTCCGAAGAGAGGCCTTAAATTTGCGGCGTGTCCGACTCTACTCAGACGTTGGCGCTCTACCACCAAGCAAAACCTCCTAAGTAGAAACCCCAAGTCCTCTATCGCCTGCCCTAGAAAGCACATGTAGCATCACTGCGCTGCCCTCCAGACCACCTAGCCCGACAGGTTCAGGCCCATACCTTTCTCCCTTCATTCAGTTGCAGTGTCCCGAAACCGTAAGACCCTTCTGGAGCCCCACCAACAATCAACATCTTCTCCCATTGGTGTAGCAGAGATGCCATTTCTGAGAAGTGCCCTGACTCGAAGCCCAACTTTCACCTGTGATCCCAAACGCCCTAATGTTCAACCCGACATGCACACGCGCACATAATGCGTGTATACACTTATTTAGTTGCCCCAGTACGTGAATATCCTGTGCAAGATCCCTACAACTCCCGTGGAGTGTGGAGAGTGTAGCAGCAGTCAAATGGCACAACCCCCAACAGGGACCTCAAAACGGTACCCTATGTGGATAATCCGTCATATGAGGACACTATATATACCCTATATAACCCCAATATAACCCATTATAGTAGTTTCCATTTTCTTTTCCATTATCCCAACATAACCCCAACATAACCCCAATATAACCCTACTACCCTATAATCCCAGTTTCCATTTCATTTTCCATTTTCTTTTCCATTTGATTCTTCATTATAGTAGTTTCAATTATTTTTTCTCCATTATCCCTTTTTAGGACTTAAGGACCCTAAACCCTAAACCCTAAACCTAGTGTTTGGGTTTGGGCCTTTAGGTGAAAGGCTTTAGGGTTCTGACGCTTGGCCATGGGCTCTTTGTTTCAGGGAAATGCTAAGGTTTAGGGTTTAGGGTTTAGGGGTTTAGGGTTTAGGGGTTTAGGGTTTAGGGTTTAGAGTTTAAGGCTTAGGGTTTAGGGTTATGGGCTCTTTGTTTCAGGGAAATGCTGTGACTTGACTGTCCGTGTCGGTATCAGTTAGTGCAGAGTAAGAACTTGGTACGTGAATCGCTTCTGCATGCTGCCCCAAAGCCTAAGCCCCAAACCTAGCCTAGCTGTATCCAGATAGCGTGTTCGGCAGGTACTAAACTTGAAAGGCAGAAGATTTCCAAGCGCAAGGGATGCCCCTGAAGAGTGAGGTTGTCAGCTCAAGGCAGGTGGAACTCCAATCAGCTCTGCGAGTATTGTCTCTCTGCAATGTGCAGTTTAGGGTTAAAGGTTGAAATTGTGGAACTTCTTCCCTGTCAGCACCGCAACGTGCCGGTCATTCGGCTGCTTGCAGGTACTGACTTTAACAGAGGCACAGCGACACACGCGCACACACACACAGAGCCATGACTTTTGCATTTCTTATTATGGCGGCTTTCCAGGAAAGGCCCCCACATTTTTGGATCCCCAACATAGCTCTACCCTCCACCACCCCCTGCTGTTTTTCGTCAGCTCATATCAGAACATGCTCGCGACACTACACGTGGAAGCCTAAACTTCACGTTTTAGGCTTGACGATTTTAGATGTTAGGCAGTTAGGCCTGATCCCTGAACTGAAACCAACACGCCAAAACCTCAAACCGTGAAAACCTATACCTTAGGTGGACTCCACACCCTCTAATAGTGGTATCTACTTCAGCACCTCATTAAAATCACTGTTATCCCTCATGGTCAGGGGGGTCCACCCAACCTATACCCCAACCACCCCAAATCCAGAAAGCCCAAGGGCCATCGTAGGTACCGCTTCGAAACGTCTGTGATGACACAGCAGTCCTGATCTCTTATCTGGTGGGCCAGCTTAAAGGTTGAAAGGCTAAGGGTTTTGCTGGGTTGCTGTTAAGGAACTTAAATTAAGTTGCCATAATGGGTAGATATAGGAAATAATAGGGTTTCCCCAATATGGTAACTTAAATGAAGATCCTTAGCAGCAACCCAGTAAGCGTGTAGGCTCGGGAATGTTTGAACTTTGGAGGGCTTGGGTTGAGAAGTTGCTGTTGTCGACTTGTCTACTTTGTGTGTGGCTTCGAGTAGCTTTAGGCCCTACCTGAAAGCTACATCCTAGTCCCTAAAGCCTAAATCTTCAACCTAAACTCATGAATCCGAAGCCCTAACCCTAAATCCTAAACCCCAGACTTAACATTGTCTATAGTCCCCCTTAAGTAGATAGAATATGGCTTTAGGTATATTATAATGAGATCCCCATATACCCCATATTCTATCCCCTTCAGGGGGACTATGGGCTATGACTCTAAGCCCTAAGCCCTAAACTCTAAACCCTAATTGGGGCTTCTTGAAATTTAAATGCCAGGCCACACCGCCCTTCAGGGGGTCGTCCGCTGCGCACAGAAGACCTGAAGAGGCTCCAGGTTTAGGACGCGGACAAGCTGTCGGGCTTACTTACTTGGCTTTAAGTAGCGAATAAGGGAATATAATCCCTTTATAATCCCTATATACCTTAATTCCCATGCTCCTTACTAAGAGCCATTATAAGCTCAGGGTTTATAGATTTAGCGGTCCGATTCGCAGGCTGGGAGTTCTATGATGAGCTCTTAGTCTTAGTGGTTGAAGGTTCGGAGGATTTGGGGTATGACCAGCTGAATGAACCCAGAGCGTCCAAGTACCCAATAATTAGGTACTTGGGTGTAGGGTAGTAGCAATTATAGTACAGATTTGGGGTAAGTATATGATTATTAGGCACTTGGACACTGAAGGGAAGAGCGCTTTTGGGTTTGTCGGCTTCATGCAGCTGCGTAGGTCATTGTGGGGGGAAAGCTTGATTTATTGGGGACGTGATGCAGCTGATGAAGCAGTACTCGGAAACCTAAACCCTAAACCCTAAACGGAATTTAGCGGATACTGCTGTTGAACGCCAGGTTTTCGGTGAGGAATACCCAACTATGAGATGAGTCAGACAAATCTTGAGACCCGTCTATGTCTGCGCAAAGAAGAACAGAGCGTCTAAGTACCTGATAATGAAGTACTCGGGTTTAGGGTAGTAGTAATTAATAATTCTGATGTGGGGGGTAAGTATATGATTATGAGGTACTTGGACCCTTAGGATATGGGGTTCTATGTTTGTTCGGGGGAGAGTGATTTCCCAAACGTCCAATATGACGGCCGTCAATCCCAAAACAATTGGCGTGCACACCAAAAACCCTAACACACAAAATCTCGAACTCCTGAGCCCGTAGCCATGCATGCCTAAATCCCTAAACCCTACATGCATATCCCTAGGCTCTTAAACCCTTGACCTGTATATCCCCAAGCCCCTAAACCCTTGACCCTGTATCCCCAAACCCCTGAACGATAGAACCCCACAGCACTAAAACAGCCGCCCTATATCCCCAAACCCCTGGACCCGTAACCATGTATCCCTGAACCCGTAAGCCCGTAACCATGTACCCCTAAATCCCTTGACTCTGTGCCCAGAAACGCCTAAACCCTCACGATGAAACCCAGAACACCAAAGCTCTGGCGGCCCAGGCACCCGTAGACACGGCATATTCGTAGATCCAGGATTTCTTCGGCTGCAGGGTCACTAGGGCTGAAGCCTCGTAGACTGCGGTGCAGGGTTCAGGGGTGAGGGGTTTTATCACAGAACCCAATAGCCCTTAATTAAGGAATATACTTTCAACCAACCCCAACCCCCAAACCATGACTTAAATCGATTATTACGGCCTTTAATCGTATTAGGTCTCTTACTATCATTTAAGGGTGAATCAAACAGGGGCTGGCTTTGATCAGATGAGGGCTTTTACTATCATTTGAAGGTATTCCTGAAGCAACAGGCATCGGGCCCTCTCAGTTGCTACAGATATTTCAATTTTGCGCTGCAGGTGGTATGGCCGCAGAGCCCCAGGAGCCAACACCATTGGTTGCTGTTGTGGGGGTAAACGAACTATAGTTTCAACTCCTAGCGTCGCCCTTGATAAACCCTGCAATAGTACCCTATATACTGCTCTAGATAATCCCATTTAAGAAGTTTGGACCCTAAAAACTATGCCTAAACCCTGGGTTTTTGGCTCGGATGTTTTGAGACGTAAAGCCAGTGCTTACCCTCCAGCTATAGCCAAGAAAGTTCGCCTGGTCCTCGGCCCAAAACCCCCTAAATCCCCAAACGACTAAACCCCCAAACCCCTCAACCCTAAACCCCAAAACCCCCAAACCCCAAAACGCCTTGAATTCCAAACCTCATTATCTCTAGCAACTTCAGCCTGAGGCCAAACCAGATATCAACTCCGCATCCCGAAATGTCAATCCGCATAGCATGGGATTCCCCTACTAGGATTTAGGGTTTAGGGTTACTCCACCCTATACTACCCCCCTAGGGTCCCCCTTAACTAACCTCAATTAAGCCGAATTATCCCTAAGTAACCTTAGTCAAGGGGGAACCTAGCGGGGGGGTAGTATAGAACCGGGGTAGTAGGGGAACCCATGCGCATAGCATACCCATATTCCTAAACCCTGAGCCACAGCCTGTGGCAAGTACTGTTTTTTCTTATTTCTACTACTTTTTCTATTATTACTACTTCTTACCATTATCAGTAGTACTTGTATTCATATTATGAAACTACCACTACGCCAACCGCCCGCAAGCGTGCTCAACTCCTCATCTTAAACAAGCAGCGAGATCCACCGAATGCCTCACCAGGAGGTTGGAGGGCTTCTTCCATTTGAGGGATCCAGGGGTGGTTTAAACCGTAAACCCTAAACCCTGAACCCTAAACCCTAAACCCTAAAGGTTTCAAAGCTTGGGGCTTGGGACTTGGAGGGTTAGTGTGTTGTTTTTGTCGTTGGGATTTCCGGTTTCAGGTTTTGGGTTTAGGCTTTGGTGTGTGATTTAGGGTGTGGCCTTGCGCGTTGAAAGTAGGCTGGGGCTTATCAGGCTTTGGAGGTCTGAGCTTCGGGTCAAAGGGTTCAGGGTGTATAGGGTTGAGGGTTTAAGATTTAGGATTGAGGGTTTTAAGGCCAGGTCAAGAAATCTGCATAGCACATGGATTGTGGCTGCGCGTCGCATTCTCAACCTTGAATCGTTGCACTATCTTTCTACTCCAAAAGAAGTAGGACATGTTTCCCTGAGACTAGATACCCAAAATAAAGAAAGTTGTATCTCAACATAGTTGGGTTACTCTGGAGAGAATTTCGGAGGTGACTTTAAACTCAGCAGGTGCAGCTGGGCTGAAATTCAACTTGTAGTCGGGGCAACAAAGATGAAGGTAGTCAGCGGGAATAAAACTCCAGTCCCTAAGGTTTCCCTAAACCCTAAACTCCTAAACCCTAGACCCTAAAGACTGTACCCATAGCAGAGCTAGCCTTCGTTTACTGGCATCACAATTGGCAAGATCGTCGGGGGCCGTCTTGAGGATCATCTAATGTCTATGCTACATAGGGTCTAGGGTTTACGGATCATAAACGGTCTAGGTCCTGTTAAGTTCTCATTGTCGGTTGTATTTCATCACTGACGAATTATACACCGAAGCGCATAGAATAAGAGATAGTCTTAAATACTCGCAGCTGGAAGAAGGATGCTGAAATTGAAATTCGGGGTGCAAGCTACGTTCTGAAAACATAGATCTTTGGACCGAGACTAGACTGGAGGGCGATAATCGCACTTCTGCTCACAAGGAAGCAGGTATACCAAAGGCTCTTAAGCTAGTACTATATATCCATATGGGACAACCTGTGACAACCTAGTTCCGAACGTGCCTACATAGGAACGCCATCCGGAACCCAAGTGAGCAGTGAGCAATTTCTGGTATGCCCCATCTGCGTTTGGTACAGGTAATCCTGAGCTAGCCACCTTAGTCCCTAGGGATCCATAAACCCTAAACCCTAACTACACCCCAAAGTCTAAAGCATGCTTTTCAGCATCCAGAGCTTTAATTTGGGTAGCATTGAGGCTTGTCTAGACTTGGGCTGGGGCAGGAGATGCATCATATGACTGAAGAATGACCCCTTGCCCCTTCAAGAACCCACTGTCTACAATCAAGTGTTACCAATATATGAGCTTTTGTCTCAACTCCTAATATCCACCTTAATAACCCCTAGAATCGTCTCCTATAGCACCCCTGATGTAACTCTCTTTAAGGAGTCTTGGCTATAGCTCAGATTATGATCTACCACAAATGAATATTTTGCAGCCATGACCCTCACCAGCTCTGAACAGGATTTTCGAAGGGTGGCTTTGCTGCCACGTGACCAGTCACTCCCTGAGTCCTGCGCAGACAAAGGAATACACAAAAATGCAGGGGGGGGGGTTAGGTGTTTGGGGGTTGGAGTTTAGAAGTTTAGGTGCTGCGGTTGCAAGTTCGGGTTAAGGACTTAGAGATAAAATAGAGAATCACAGGGAATAGGAACGGGAAACCAGGGTCGTATAGGGTTGACATAGATAATAATCCCTTCCCCCAACTATTAACCCCACACCCACCCTACTAGAGGATGTACAAGATTATACCGGAGACTGGAAAACATGGACAGCACAGTAATTTTTGAGATTGGGACACCCTGGCGGCGTGCGTTTTCGAGGCTGGCAGCGCTGTTTCTCGAGTTGTTGAGGGTTCTGCGAGCAAAGTATACAAGGTGCATGATGAAAGCAGACCTCACACCTGTCAAAAAGCTCACATTCATTGCTTATTTGTTCATGCTGAAGTCTTTTGGAATCCTTGCCCATGTCAGTCTAAATAACCATATGACATCAAAAGCTTTTGCTTGGGTAGCGCAGCTATTCACTTGAAAAGATACTTGGTCCTTGAGCGAATGATGGTTTGGAATGCATCTAGGGATGCTGGCAGGGATGTGCTCCGGCCCTGTCCATCACTTGAGACTCCCAATTCAATTCTCCCAGCCAGTGCGGTTGCACGGTAAGGGCGTAAGTTGTATGGAAGGGTGCAGATCTTAGAGTTCTATGCTCAGCCCTTGCCCTGAATCATATTGTTCATTCCGCGATCCCTCCGTATGACATATGACTAGCCTGGAACATTTAGCCTGTCCTCATCATTCCGGACTAGTTTTGTTTTGTAGGCTGCCGCCTCCAGTCCCAAGTTTTGCATGTGGTTTAGGGTTTAGGGTTTAGGGTTTCCCTTTGCAAAGCCTGATTCTACTGTCTTTTTATTGCGAAAGCTTCCAAATAAATCCTACCATTTGGAGATGGCGCCCTCCGTATGAATCATGCACTTCTCAGTGCATACTCTTCTCTATAAGTGGGTTCGATCACCTTCACAGCAACTTGTTCCCCATACATATTGGTCTCTCTTGGTTACATGGAAATTCCCGTTCCTGCAGTTCCTCTGGAGAAACCCAGTGACAACCTTGTCGTCGTGGAGCTGTCCACCCTAGATGTTTACGCACTGCCTGCACATCCTAACAATCACAATGTACTATGCTTTCTCTACTCGTCGCTCTGCTCATGAGTTTGCCGGTTTGCCTGGGTCTCTTAGTGCTCTTTATAGCTTTCTCCCCAGGATTTTCTGACATGTGGAACGCTGATTGAAACCCTTGAAGGTATTGGGAACATGCCCATGCAGACTTAACAGCTGCCTTGATCTTCTTGTTTGAAAAATAATGCTACAAACCTGATAAATTCTAATGGAGATCCCCAACACAGTCCCTGCTGAACAAATTGCAGGTCTCTCGCAGGAGGTATTCTGCACTACACTCTCCGGTGCCCCAGCACATTCACATTTTCGAAGCCTTTTGGTCTTATTTTCTTAACTTCCATGTGCATGATATCTCTCGCACTTCTGCTGGAGTTCCCCTTTGAGTTTTCTCATGATCCCCTCAACTTTTGTAATGTATCTTATCACATCATCTGCTGCATGTGAGCTATAGTCTAAACTTCTAGTATCCCCCTTAATAACCACTATAGTAGTCCCCTATATAATCCCTATTTAATTCCCCTTCAAGGAGTTTAGACTATAGCCCATGTGGTTCTTCACCCAGAGGCTATTCTATATGGAGGACGCGGGTATTTCGTATGGAAATTAGCTTAGCAACTTCAGAATAATGCGAGGAGTTATATAGTCTATACCAGTAATGTACTTCATATGTTTTTTGCAGGAGGGTCTAGCGCCATTTCTTTTCAGGTGCAACAAACCTCCTGCATAACATTGCATATTTCCGGAACCTTGTTCTTTGCTTTCCTGACATTTTTTCAGAATTCTCATTGCCGCATTACAGAACTTCATGGATGGAGGCAAGATGTCCGATTGAATGATCTGTTATTTTTGCATTCAGTATGAATGCCCTGGTTTCCATATTCATGTGGGTACATATCAAAATGGTGCCCGCCATCTACTCCCGAAAGAATAGGATCCTTAATGTTCGAAACACCCGATGACAAACCCGTGCTACTATTGCATCTGTTTGAGGAAGAGTTTCTCAAAGGTCCCAGCAGATCGGACAGAGGTTGACCACACGCATCCCATTTCTTGTACATATGCGCACCCCCGGAAAAACGCGCGTATGCATGTTCATACGTTGGCGCCGTTTATGATTGCCATTCAAGGTGCATACAGGTTCCAATTTGTGATAGTAAGATGAGCCTGGCACGCAACAAAATGAAGTGGATTATGAGAGAACTCCTGCAAGATGGCTTTAATTGACCACTTGATGAATATGCAGAATGCAAGTATCGACTTCCCCATCGGAGCTGAAGCAGCTCCAAACAATACGATGTTCAGGCACCTCACCAGCATTGCAGTTTTGACATGGATTGTATTCATTATCATGATAACCTTTTTTCATCTAGATGAAGCCGGGATACATACCAAAGGCTTCGCAGAGATTCCCAAAAGGAGTGGGAAGGGTCAGGGAGGCACTACTGGATGGGAGTCCCGGGTCGGAAAGGGGTCTGGCAGGTGTGAGTATGTAACCAGGCCCCAGGAGGCGGGTCGAGCAGCAGGAGCCGCGGAGGTGGCGCAGGGAATAAGACAAGAACAAGCCTTTGGTGTGTTGAGTTTTTTTCACTCCCTAACCTTGAGGAGCCTTCCCAGGGTCCTGCTAAGCCCTCCGGGGAGTAAGGAGGTTATTACGAACGGAACCCTCTTCGGGATCCAAAAGTGTAGACTCCCCAAGCCATGATCGACACCCTGCACCCCACACCCCAAAACCCTAAACAGCAACCCTAAACTTGTTTTAGGGTTTAGGGTTTACCGTGTATTCCATCAAACCTATGTATACTTCAAACCCTAAACCTTCCTATGCTTTTCTCAGACACCCCATGCACCCCAAGGCTAAAGGTAAACCCAGAACTTCCGGATAACCCCTGGGTCCAGCATCTCCACCCACACGCCCACGCGTGCTGCTGAAGCTTCAGCGTAGGTGGCATATCCGTGAAAGCCTGCTTAAAGCTTCCGGCGCAATATAGGGTATGGGGTTAGCGTACAGGACTGGATATCACATGAAAAAGTGCTGGAAAATGACACGGACACTGTGACTTATATAGGGCCTATAAAGGGTCATGCAATGCGGAGGCCGAAATCAAGGCCCAAATCATGTGAGATCTATTTGAGGCACCCTCTACTATAGCCATAATTACGAGGAATCTAGAAACGGGGTACTGGCAAATGTTCAGGCCCCTGCCTTAGATTCCTTATAATAACCCCCCCCCACATAAACCTACTTCAAATGTTCGATTCTCCCCTTGACTCTCCATCACTGGGCTAAAATCCCTAGGCCCTAAATCCTACCCTAAACCCTAAACCCCAAGACCTGGTACTGTTCCAAGGTATAGATGCAGCCCCTAAGAAAAGTGAGGTCCTTTCCTAGACTCCCAAAAGTAGCTTCACTCGTGGCCCAATGGAGAATAGGGTTTAAGGTTTAGGGCCGAAATCATGTAAACAAGAACGCCATTATTCTAAAAACTTTGGGAGACCCTCCACCTACCCTCTAGTAGGGCCTAAGCACCCACTATTAGGGGCCATATCCGGGATTCATGGGGTCTAAGTTCTCCAGATTAACTTTCCAATGGTTCCCTAAACCCAAGACCTTAAACCGAGGGTTAAGCTTCGAAACAAGTTTGTTGGATGCAATCCCAGTTGTTGAGTTCCTCAGGCTAAAACAATTTCTCTCTCGGAAGGTAGCAACAGCAACACTTCGTATTTGGGACCCTGTTGATTGTAGCCAACAACCGAATGATCGAAAAAGGAGGTACTAATCAGGAGCTGTGAGTCCATTATAGACATGGGAGTTTCAGAAAAGTTCGGGATACTATTTTTGGAGGTCCCATGAGAAGGATTATAGTACATTGGGGTTTATATTGGGGTCCCATATTTATACTCATTCCACGAGGGGTGGCCTGTGACAGCGGGCATCGATCACTACGAAGAAGTAAATTGTAGCAACGCGTCTAGGGTATCGGGAGGGGGTTTAGAGACCAGTGGTTTAGGGTTGAGAGGGATTGTAGCAGACTGTGGTTATGTTGCATGGTGAAATGCTGGGCCTTTTTGGGCCTTTGCCCCCCTTCATGCCGCGCTCACGACCTCAGCAAAATCTTATGAGAATATACCCTAAGCCAGATTCTATCTACTTAAGGGGTGTCCTAAACCCTACTTGAGACCCTATATTCTATCTACTTAAGGGGGACTATATACCTATATACACCAATGCGGTGAGAACTTTCGGTCTAGCCAACTGGACTTTTAGCTTCGGGGCTGAATTGGGATACTATCCCAGACGGTCCAAGTACCCAATAATTAGCTCCCTTTTTGAAGGGTGATCCTTTGGGGGATTTGGGTGTATTTGGGGTATAGGGTTTGGGGTTTAGGGTCCAAGTGCCCAATAATTAGGTACTTGGGTTTAGGGCATTAGGAATTATAGTACAGGTTTTCGCGGTAAGTATATGATTATTACGTACTTCAATACAAGTAGAATTGAACAACTATATGAACCATAGTCTAAGCCCCTAGTACCTGTAGTACTCCCCTATTTAAAGCCCTTGAAGGAGTTTAGACTATAGCTCATATGCACTTTCCACCCAGTGCTGATTTCTAGTTCCATGTCCAAACTTCTTAATCTCTTCGGCTCAAAATTGGGTTGTGGAGTATAGTATGCCTCAGAGGGTCCAAGTGTCGAATAATCAGGTGCTTGGGTTTAGGGTAATTGTACTTATAATCCAGGCTTGGGGTAAATGTATGATCACGAGGTACCTGGACCCTTAGGGTGCCATAATTTAAAGCATAAGAGGGATCTTACTACAACTGGATCTAGGTTCCTGAAATTCAGCTCAGCATGTCCATTTCATAGTCCGCTTGATTCCCCGTTGTTGATACAAGTGTACTCCTGAATGAAGGGGCAATAAGCTCTCTATGGGTAGATAGGGTTTAAGGTGAATAGGGTTTGGGGTGCATAGGGTTTAGGGCAGATAGGATTAGGGTTTAGGGCTCAGGGATTGAAATCTAGATGTCCAGACCTCAAGACTTGAATTCTTAGCCCTTCGGAGTTGGGGAACTGAGCGCTGGGTTTCAAAACAGTGTCTGAAAGACCCCTAGGCTCTGAATCCTAAGCTCTGCACCCACAAAACCACAAAAGGAAGACACCTGATAGCAGAAACCCTTGGGGTCAAGTACCAAATAATCACATACTTATCCCAAATCTACATTATAAGTACTAATGCCCTAAACCCAAGTACAGAATCCTGAACAAAGACCATATACTTCCCTTGTAATCCATACATTACAGGTCCCTTGAAACACTCAAGACTCCCCTTTCTTGATAATTCAGGGTTAAAGGTTAAATGTCATCCAACCCTACACCCTAAACCCTAAACCCACACAACCTTAAACCCTAAATCGTAGACCTTAAACCTTGAACCCTAAACTCTCGCCCGGCCTGCAAGCTCGACGGCCTTCTCCCAAACCGGCGGAAAACCCTTACAAAGGTAAGGGTTGCTGGTATGAGGATTGAGGCACATTAGGGTTTTGGGTATCAGTGTTTAGAGCGTGGGGTATGAAGGGTTTAGAATGTGTAGAGCTTCTTAGGGTCGAGGGTACACAGGGTTTGCGGTTTGGGGTTCGCTGCCTCAGGGCTTAAGGTGAAAGAGTTCACGAGCATGACATACATGTATATGAATACCAAGGTTACATTCTCGTACGGAGCCTGGTATGGTAGACCTGCGAAGCGAACTACATGACTATTCTGGGTGTCAAGTATCTAGAACTTAGGATTTACTCAAGGCACACATTTTTGGTTTAAACAGGGCCTTACGTTGCTTTAAAGGGCTTCAGGTTATCAACTTCGCAGGTAGATGAGGCAAGCAAGTGTGCTCACTGTGTAATGGCAAAGCCTGAGTCCCCCTCAAACCAAGACATTCGGAAATCAAAAAAGCAAGAAACACATCCAACTGCTCAATGTATGTGAGCTGGACTACACACTTCCCCATCTGCAGAGGCTCAACAAGAACTAGAATCATGCAACAAACTTTGCTGGGCACGCCGATAGCTGAAGAAGTACTATATGCATGAAAGCAGGGAGCTCTCCGAGCATAGGGCTTTCGCTTTGCAGATCTCACTCCCTACCCAGCCCCTCCTATGTAGTTCCTTTATGGGTAGTATAGTATAACCCCTGACCAAAAAACCATAGCAGACCCAAAAAGGAACTACATTGGAGCCCTTGCCCTAAGGGTCCAAGTACCCAATAATTATGTATACTTGCCCAAACCCATATTAAAATAACTATTACCCAAAACCCAAGTACCCAATTATTGGGTACATGGACCCTCCGGGTTGGGTAATGGATGACTCGCTGGTCTCTGCCCAGACCCTAAACCCTAAACCCTAAGCATTTTAAGGGTTTAGGGTTTAGGGCTTAAGCTTTTGATCAGACTGGGTCTATGGGGTCCTGTTACAGCACCACTCCCCCCCCTCCTACATTAGGGTTAGGGTTCCTAATTAAACCCCAAACCCTAAATTAGGGTTGTGGTCGGGGAAGCCCATGAATAAAGGAGCGTCACAGCCCTGGAGGTAACAAGGACAGGAAGGTTGATGAATAGTACTACACCGTACTGTGCGAATACATTGGTGCAATCTCCCACCCAGTAATTGGTACCACAAAGAACTATTGTAGGTATACTAAGCCCTAAACGCAATGTTCAGCAGCTATTACTGTAGGGAGGATTGACATAAGGGATGACAGAGAACACTTCCAAGGAACTGAAACTTGGAACCCTACTCTCTGACCAAATCCTAAACCCTACCGGGTTTAGGGTTTAGGGTTTAGAGCCAAAGCACTAAAACCCCAGATTCTTGACCCCCAAGCCCTCCATTTCTGAATCCTACACTTTGCCTCTAAGTACCTTCAAACACTCGCTGATCCTCTCCTCCTATTGTTGAGACCCCCGACGCCCTCAAACATTAAACATTCTGTTGTAGCATATTAGATCATGCTGGAATTCATTGGGGAAATCCTTCCTAATTCCAGCCCTTGAAACCCTAAGCCCTAAAACCCAAAAACCTAAAATCTAAACCCCAACCCCATTTTAAGCCCTTAGACACTACAAGCCTGCCTTGGCATCCAACTCCAGTACAGTGGCCAAAGCAGCTTCAGTGTCCATGCCGCCTGGCATGCATCTTAGGGCTTAGGATTAGGGTTTTAGAGTTTGGTGTTTTTTTGTTGGGGCACTTGGGTTAAGGGTTTAAGGGTTTGGGGTTTAGGGGGTTAGGGATCTAGAGTTTTAGGGTTTTAGGGTTAGGGTTTAAGGGTTTGGGGTTTAGCGATTTGGGGTTAGATGTTTAGGGTTTTACGGTCTTAGGGTTTTGGAGTTTAGGGTTTTAGCAGTTTGGAAGTTTGGGGGTTTAAGGATTTAGGGGTTGAGGGTTTAAGGTTTTTAGGGGGTTCCGGTTTTAGGATTAAGGGTTTAAGGGTTTGGAGTTTAGGTTTTGAGGGTTTAGGGCTTAGGGTTTAAGAGTTCAGGGTTTATTTGTTTTTAGATTTTGGGATAGGGTTTTAGGGTTTTCAGGTTTAGGGCTTNNATATAACCCCTATATACTCCCTATAGATCTACTTATGAGAAACTCTGATGGGCTCATGTGCTCCTCGCTTACCTTGCCTTTGCCACCGCTGCTTGAGGACACACTCAGCCTCACCACATGTGCAAATACGCAAAACGGGCGTCTCTCACAGAGGGGGCGGCGTAGGGACCCTAGGAATACGTAGAAATTGTGGAGAGATTGTCAAGGTCCCGATAGATTATTTATTTCATAGGGGATACTTGGAGGAATTCTCAAGTCAGTAAAGCATAGCAGGAAGAGTGGGCTTGAGGATCCACAGTGACTGCAACGAGCCAGCAATGACCAGCCTTGCTTATACTTCCACTGTCAGCCGACAACAAAATACGCATCACTGCTTCACGTGCAATGCTTGTGGGCAGGAACCTCTTCCCATTGAACTAGTCACCTGACCCTGGTATGAAACCAGTGGCACTGCTACTGATGTAGCTTTGCTACGACTGAAATGAGCATTTGCAAATAAAAAAGCAACTCGCTTGCCACACTGTTCATCGTCAAGGAATGGAGGAGCACTCCAGGTTTAGGGCTTAGGATTATAGGGCTCATAGGGGTTTATAGGGGTTATATNNNAAAAGAAAATGGAAACTACTTTATCTCTACAGCAGTCTCTGCAGTCAAGGGTTCCTCGTTGTACCAATAAGGGGATACCTCTACAAGGCTTTAATATGACCCTCTATGAGACAATGTTATCTCCCCAGGGTCTCTTTTAAAGGAACCCAAAACCGTGGGGTACACCTCCAGGGGTACAAGCCTGAAACCC
>CAJNIZ010020469.1:0-13179 GCA_905231905.1 Symbiodinium pilosum | reverse complement strand
ATCGGCATATTCGGTCTTGTCCACAGGGTCAGCTTTTCCTGCACCACATTGTCCGCCTCCACTCGAAGATGCATGACCATCCTCTGGCGCTTCGGCGAAGGAGGGCCGCTGTGCATGGCATCCCAAACCACCCAGTCGTCCCACTCTTGAGCCGCTTTACTCGCCTCCATCTCTTGCATGACCTCCCAATTGTGGTTGTCATGGGTTTAGGGTTTAGGGTTTAAGGTCTAAGGTTCTGGGGGAAATTTTCAACCTCTAGCGTGTGGGGTCTACAGAGCTACGCGTGGAAGGTGACGGCTGAGGGTCCCTAGGGCTGAGGGAGGCATTCTGGGGATCTTGTAATATGAGCTACTGTCTAAACTCCGAGTATCTCCCTCAATAACCCCCATAGTAGTCCCCTATATAACCCCCCCTTCAAGGAGTTTAGACTATAGCTCATATAGCCTGACGCTATCACCGAAGCTATCACCTACATGGCCTAAGGCGTCTACCTTTGAGAGTGAAGCTAGCCTTCTAAGTTACCTAGAACCCCAACCCTAAGCCTAAACCCTAAACTGTCAAATCCAGAAAGCAATCAAACCAAGGAGCCCAACGATCCAATCCAATTAGGGGAATCTCCACTAAAACATTGCAGTTTGGGATGCCAACGCCATCTAAGGTACGTGCACAACCCTACTAGTAATCTCAATCTGCAAAGCTCTAAACTCTAAAGCCAAACCTACACCATGATTTCTTAACTCAACCCCAACGTAAATCACCCAAAACCCAAAACCAACTGCAAGGAATAAGCAAAGCCCTACACCCTAAACCGCCAGGTGCACTGCTAAGCAATCGGTCCCACAGCTTTCGCTGCTTTGCGGTCAACTGCCTCGCCGACATGGTCTCATCTTCCGACCTCGCACACACAGGGAACCCCACCCTAAACCCAAAACCCAAAACCCTAAACCCTAAACCCCATTACCACTAAATGGTTTAGGATTTAGGGTAGAAGCGTAGTGTTTCGGGCCAAGACTCCTAGATGTGCTAGGGGTTCTGGGCCGTCATTTTGCTTATGAAGGATATGTTTGGTCGTTCATGCTCCCAGTAACCGTCCTTGAATGCCTTATTAAGTGGCTACTATAACTCCTATCACTTTTTGTGGCAACCGTTCCTGCAAGGGGGAATGAATCAAACATATACGTTACATCATTCAATGGATCATACCATCACTTACAGTACATGCCTTAATTGTATGTGACTCTCGTCAGCTTAGGGTGGCGACATACGGGCTTGCCTTGTCAGTCCCAGCATTTGAAAAATTCACGATCTGGCTCTACCATGAAAATTCGCGGGCAAAAATTAAAAATGAATCAACAGATATATATATATATATATACACACACATACATACCACATGCAAGGCAATCTACTTACGTCTGACTTTCTAGAGATGGGGGCTCCTAGAAACCCCAGCGATATATGGTTGCTACCAATGCCCGAAGTGCGCACTACGTAGCACTGTTTCTTTGCGCGAACCCACAAATGGCCCATGCTTGCACAATATGCGGGTCCTCTTTGGCCAGGGAAGTACAGTACATCTCACCCCAGATGATGGCTTAAGAGCCCATCCTCACGAATTAGATGGTGCCTAGACCTAGACCGTCCAAGTATTTATAATGGCCTCCATGCCTCTTATCTGGAGGTGCCGTTTATTCTAGGGGTTGCAGGCTGTTGCTGTTCGCATTGGAGAGGTTGAGGCAAAACAAAACGTTAGACCCGAAAAGCTCCTTCCGAGACCTTAGCCCATACAAGCTATGGTAAAGAAAGTTCGAAATCAGTATGGGAAAGTAGATCGAAGAGTACCAACGAAGCCTAATGCCCCTGAATGAAGGAATATACCCTGAATCGCCTCAGAGGTCCCAATACCGTTTCGGGTATCTTCCTGAATTGAGGTGTTGTAGACTCTCTAGCGCCCTAAACCCGAAACCTTAAACCTGAAACCCTATACCCGAAACCCCAAAACCTATACACCCTGACCCTATATAAACCCTAACATTTATACCTCGTACCCTGCACCCTAGACCCTTGAAGTCCTAAACCCTAAACCCTAGACGCCCTAGACTCTAAACCCTGAACCCTAAACCCTGTAAACCCTAAACCCTAAACCGCGTAGTTCTTCCCTTGGGTTGCGGGCCTGTCCAAGTCGAAACACCTCAGCTGGACCAAGCGTGACTTACGGCTGGTTAGTGGGGAATAGAGGAAATTAATAAATAAACAAATACATAAGGAAATAAATCGATACATATATATATATATATATGTCTCTCTCTCACTCTCTCGTTCTGTCTCTCTCTCTCTATCTGATGGGTTTGTGGTTTGGGGTTTAGGGTTAGGAGGGAATCCCTACTAAGCACCGGTAAGGTGAGCTGCTGGGAACCCTAATTTTACTCTCTCTTAGTAGGGAATATGGGTACCATGCCTACATAATGTATTCCCTTATTTCTTACTGAACCCAGTAAGTAAACCTTGCACGCTCTTCGCGACCTGGTCATGTAGACTCCAACGGAAGAGCGGGGTAAACATACGGCTGCATATGATTTAAACCCTGGTATCCCCCTTAACAACTCCTGGCCTATACAATCCCCTTCAAGCAATGTAGGCCCTAAACCTTAAACCCAGAATTCTAAACCCTGTATACCTCCCTTTAAGGTTGAAGGAGCTAAGACTACAGCTCATAGAATACAATGAAGCTTTATCAGCAAATCCGGGAGCCAAAGCTCTGCTTACTATGATCATCTCCATTTGTTTTGGCCATGACCTCTAACTGTCCCTGGGGCTCCATCCACGGCTATGAATAATAGCGACATTGGGCCCCCAAACTCCATAAATATTACCTACATTGGGCTTTTTGGAGCCCTCGGGTATGAGATTTGAACTATAGTCTAAACTCCTAGTATCCCCCTTAATAAGCCTGATAGTGGCTATATAATCCCAATCCCTTCTATAACTCCGTTTAAGGAATTCAAACTATAGCTCATCCACCCTAAACCCTAAACCCTGAAGTCCAACGCAGCCCCGCCACAGAACCAGCCGCGCCCGGCGTCCCACGGCACGGCACAAGCCGACGAAGGCCAGCGCCATTGCAAGGTGTGACCCCTGACACGAGCTTGGGGTTTAGAGGCCTACTTGGAGGATCAGGGCGACTTAGAAAGTGGGCGCCGCCCAACAACAACTTTATCCCAATCCTGGCTGACAGGTTTCTTTCTTCAAGCTAGCTCCAATCCTGGCTGACAGGCTTGTGTCTTAATCCTGGTTTATAATGGGGATAATTGTGGCTATCATTATGGCTTATAGGGTTATTAGCCTACTTACTAAGTCCGCCTGACCCTCCAAGTAGGGCCTCTGATCTGTGAGGGACGTGAGTTCTTGGTCAGGGGGAGGAGTAGGGTTCAGGGTTGGCTGAAGGTCTGGGATCCGAGGGGCGAGCGTCTGGACATGTGCTTCAAGTTTGAGGTTTGTGGCTGGCTTAGGGTACAGGATTTTGGAAAGCTGCGGGTTCAGGGCTTTCGGTTGGACTTTAGAGTCTGGGCCAGTTATGGCATTGCATGCGGACTCATAAGGCATAAGGCTCTTAAAACACAACCCAACTGAGTAGGTGGTCCTCTAACTCAGCCACTTTTGAGCATAGCTACTTGAAACACTTGCAGTCCCCTTAATTCTATCATACTTAAACATAATATTTGGAATAGTTCGTTGGGGCTACACTCATAGTATACATCAAACATAATTCCTAAGGAGGTTACAGAAAATTCCGGATCTACCCCTACCTTCAGCAAGCGCCTCAATTTTGCGACAAGCTCCCAGACTTTCAAAATCCAAATCCTAAACCGTGACCCCTACACTCCGAAGCCCAATCCTTAGCCGCACAAACCTAAACCCTAGACTAAACCCAGGGTGGACGCCTCCCAACGTTGTGCTGCACGGCAGGCTGCCGTGAGAGGGTATTCCTGCCGAATTCAAGACTGTTGAGAAACCTTGAGGGTCCAAGGACCCAAATAATAGGGTTTTAGGGTCCAAATACTATAATATTAATGGTATTTGGGCCCTAAAGCCCTATTATCTGGGTCCTCTGGGTCCTTGGACCCTTAGGGAAATTTCAGTGGCCACCGTAGGGCACCACCCTGCTGGAATGAGTTGACTTAAGATTTTTGCGTGCTGGTGGGATTCAAGGTTTGAGGGCTTGAGGACTTTGGGCTTGAAGCCTTCTAGAGTTTGACTAACTGCAACTTGTTATGCCGTGGAACGTTGAGGCTTACGGGCCAAGGAGGCGACGTACCAAAAGGATATCTTAGCGTAGGATATGAATGCAAAGAAGGTTGGATAACCCAACGAAGGTGCGGGACATAAGCAAGAACTCGTACGTTGGATTCAATGCTTGGAGTTGAACATGTTGTCTGTAATAAGCGCTTCAGTCGAAGGTCAGCCGCCAAGAAGCCCCCTTCTAATTTCTCACTTACTGAATTAAAAACACAAAAACATGGATGTTTCAACCCGAGGTGCCAAGCCACGAAGCCTTCAACTCTCAGAGATTAGCCTTCTCAGAGTTAGAGGTCCTTGGAAGGACTGCATCATGTTGGGGAAAGAGGGGGTACAATCATTCGTCCTCTCCGGGAGTTGCCATGACAAGGTAGAACCTAACCCCAAACACTAGACAACCCCCTCCAAGGAGCTTAGACTACAACCCATATAGGGAAAACTTATGCCCCTGGATTGCCCACGTTCAGCTGAGCTTTGGAAAGTTACCCGCCCGAGAACTGGTGCGGAACTTCATGAGGCCTTTCCCTGAGGTTTAGGGTTTAGTGTATATAGAAAGAAGCCTACGTTGAGCCCTAAAGTCTGCATGTATATATAATGCTTATGTTACAGAGCCTTAGGGTTTTGCCTTACTCTGTTATCCTGCTGTGTTTCTACTTGTCACGCATCGCTTCCATATTCGAGTGACATCACACTCTCACAGGAACAGGCAGGCAGCTGTTGCATGGGTTGTTCTCAAAATTATGGGCCGTTCTGGGCCCCTTTTGGTTGTATAGATCTTATGTACGGCACCTTGACTTCCGTGTACCAAGATGGGACCCTCATTTAGGGAACTCCCCACATTTATCTCCTTTCAGCCTTTAACCACTCGAGCGGCGAACCCGAACACCCCACAGTGCACAATCCAGCCCACTGCACGTATGCACACCACCTTTCCCAACAAGCCTTGATCCCTGAACCGAAACTTTAAACCCTACACCCCCTAAAGCCTAAACCCTGAAGCATAAAGAAGCCTACACCCCTAAATCCTAGAAACCCGAACCCCCAAGCCCTAAAGCCTAGAGCCTAAAATCCCTACATCCCTAAACCCCAGAAACCCTAACCCCAAACCCAAAACCCTAAGCCCAACAAACTTAAACTCTAAAGCACTGTAAACCCCATACTCCCGCCTCCGGACCGGCTGCTGAAACAACCTCAACCAGAATTAGAAGTCTCCAAGGAGAGCGGTCCCCGTAATGCATACCCCTACCCGACTAAACTTCTTTAGGGTTCAGGGTTTATAGGGCTTGTGGTTTCGGGCGCATGGGCTTAGGTTTTAGGGGCTTAGGGGGTTTAGGTTTTAGGGCTTAGAGACATTATAGGGACCATCAAGGGACGCAGCAGCCGACCAATCACTTGGGAGAAGTTCGAGTAAGAGCATATGTGTTAGGCCTACTTTCTGGAAGTTCTGCTTCCTGCTGTACGGAAACCCTACACCCTAAACCTAAGCCCGAAACCCTAAACCCTAAACTCTAAGCCCTAAAGCCTAAACCTAAGCCCTAAACCCCGGTTTAGGGACTTGTTAGTTCTCAGCCTGGTCATTGCACCTTGGGGGAAAACAGCTAATTGGGGCTTCTAATGGTGCAATAATCCAAATCCAAAAGCCCAGGTGCAAACACATAAAAATCTAGGGTTTCGGGTTTAGGGTTAAGTCTTAGGGTTTAGGGGCACAGACCAGGCTGACCACGCAGCTGAAGAGCGATCACTGAGCCCATGCTGTACTCCTTGCAGAGATTGAAGCCTTACAGCTCTGATAAAGGCCGCCCATGGGGAGACTGCTTAGCGCAAGCTGTGCAAAGCTCAAGGCCCCAACACCCCAGATGTTACGCTGTAAGGGCTACACCCTACAAACCAAACCCTACACCCAAAAGCACGGTTAGGGTTTAGGGATTAGGAGTTATAGGGTTTGCGGTTTAAGGCTAGGGTTGAGGGATTAGGGTTTGGGGGTTGAAGGGTTGAGCGCATCCCAAACCACAACCCTACGCCCCATCGCCTGGTCCATCCCACTATGGGCTATTTCTCCATTACGAGCCTTGCAAGGGTAGATTGAGGGACCTTTAGGTTTAATCCCTACACCCTAATTCCTAACCCCTAATCCCTAAAGCCTACTCCCTAAACCCTTCTTCCTAGACCCTTCTTCCTAGACCCTAATCCCTAAACCCTAATCCCTAAACCCCTGGTCTAGCTAAGGTCCACGCGTTGAGCTTCAGCCTCTGGACCAAGGCCTTCGCCGGCAGGGACCGTAGGTCCCTTGGGCAAGGAGCTGCTGGGTTTCTGATCCCTAGACCCTAAATCCTAAACCCTAAACCCGAAACTCTAAACCATCTTTTTGGGGTGTAGGGTTTGGGATGTAGGGTGTAGAGTTTGCGTAGCATTTGGGGTCAGGCGTTACTGGGCTGCTGTCAAGGAACTTTAAAACTAAGTTACCATCATAAGGGGTTTTAGGGTTTAGCGCTTAAGCTCCCATAAAATGGGTATATGGGTTGAGGGCTGGGTTTAGGGGTTTAGGGTTTAGGGCTTAAGTTCCCATTAAATGGGTATATAGGGTTGAGGGTTGGGTTTAGGGTTTTTCGTTGCCCGGTTACCATGTTGCGGGTGTATATATGTATATCAAATATAGGGCTTCCTCATCAAAGTAAGTCCCTTAACAGCAATCCAGGCTGGGATTTTAGGCTGAAGTCAACAGGGGTCGGGGATGTCTGGGCTTGGCGCTTAGGATAGGTTGGGAATATTCCATCTGTCAGAGGGGTGGGAGAGTCTTCATATTCCTAGTTGCTGAGTTCCCTGGCCCCTAAAAAATGTACGTACACCTTTTTGTTCTAATGGGAATATGAGAGCCCCAAAAGCGTAAAGCAAATCCTTGTCTATGACACACCCTAGCGTTATTTCGTGGCTGTATGACTATACAGAGAGAATTAAACACGATACTTGGTGGGAAAGTTGTCAGGCCACTCCACGGCATTAGGGGCTACTGGTAAGATGACCTTGCATTTAAGGCTCCTACGCCCCGGGAACAAGGCTTCAGAAAGGAAACGACTGGTGGCTGTCACGTTCAGCAGGGTGGGTCTGGCCATGAGGCTTGGTACGGCGTTCGTAAATCCAAAAGGTTCAATGAAGCGGCTGTGCAACGTAGTGGAGTAATTGCCAACATATTTTCCATGTACTTCAACGTCTGGATCCAGGTTGTATGAGAAGTGGATGTGGGAGTTGCCTGCACTCCTGTGCGGTGGGTAGGTAATAGAATGCTTTAGGTCCAGGCTTGGCCATTTCCCATGCCCCAAAAGTGTAAGGTGTACCTACCCAGCTACTGTGGATTGGGGGGCGGAGATTGTTTGGGGAGAACTATGAGACATCTTGAACCCTTTGAATTTGATGGGCGTGGAGCCAGCGAGCGTAAACAGTTTTGGATTGGACTTCTAGAGGACCGGCATCGGCAGCGGTGCTTGACTTTGAGCTTTTCGTCCGAGGGCTTGCGCTGCTTGGGACTGTGAGGGGCAGCTACATGTCTCTAAGAGTCTGAGACTGAGAGTGCCGTTGCGGATAGGTTTAGGGTTTGGGGTTTAGGGCGGGTCCTCCTTTGCAATAATGCTTTCCTGATACTGTCGAGTCCTTTAATAGCAGGGTCCACATTAAGCGCTCGACATCATGAAGTGCAACAGTGCCCTAGGGCTTTCATGTCTACAAATTATACCTACATTGGCCCCAAATTCTTAAATATGACCTACCTTAGGCCCCCCAAAATATGAATATTACCTACATTAGGCCCTAAAGTCGATAAATGTTACCTACATTGGGCATTTTGGAGTCAAACGGCCCTAGCAGTACTACACCACACAACGATGAACATGAAATAGAAGGCCACGCCGCAGAGATATGTTGAAGCTTGCATCGTACAAAAACCACTACCCTGCTACTGAGTTGCTGCCAGGCAAATCAAGCTACCATATTATGGGTATATATATATATATATTGAATAGCAGGGTTTCCATACTATAGTAGCTCACAAAGGGCAACCCAGTAACATTCTACAGAGGCGGCATGTAAAATCAGATTCAAACTTAAACCGGCTCTTCTGAGCTGCATGTTGGCCACCTCGTGCAAAGAAGTGAAATTCTGGTGGAAGGGGTCGGAGTTGTTCGATTGTGCTGGGCACTTCTGAAGACAATGTGGAATTCCATGCGATGCCAAGCTTCTGCCTGAGAAACCGTAATGTTACAAATTGCTATGCCTTGCATGATGACTGTCGCACTTTTCGATAGGCCTGGCTCATGGCTGCGCATACAAGTCAGACCCCGCAACGCTGATAAATTTCGTTGAATGATCAGGATAGTTTGCAGACTAATCAAGTCCTTACTGGACCCCAAAGAAGAAGTAATCCAATTTTACCGCATACTGGACCATCATTGCCCGAAAGCCCTCACAATTGTCCCAAAGGCCATTATTCTACGTACTGCGGGAGTGCAGGTAACCCTCAGTCCTGAACCTGAACCCTGAGGCCTGAAGATCAAGCCTTGGGCCCCGTCACCCTGTCTGCATGAGCCCCTACCCTCAGACTGTTCGGACTATCCACTTTCTGGGCTTTTAAACCCTAAAGTTCTCTATTACGACTCAAACAAGAGTAGATGAAATGACCTTTAAAGGTTTTGGCTTTGGGGGCTAAAGTTTAGGAGCCCTCTATGGGGCTGCAAGAGCCTTTAGTATATAGTCCCCCTAAAGTAGATAGAATATGTGGTATATGGGGAGTCTATTATAATATACCCAAAGCCATATTCAACCTACTTAAGGGGGACTATACCCCGCACAGAGGAGCCGCAGTCCCTTGGCTCAGAAGCGGGCTCTGGGTCCATGCGTGCACTCGACAGCCTCGGCGCCAGTAGGGCTGAGGAATTTCAGGCAAAGGTCCTGAGGAGGAAGAAGCCCTAAACAAGCCTGAGGGTTAAGGCTAAGCCCCTAAACCCTAAACCTAAAGCCTAAGAGCTGATCTCCGAAACCCCATAACACCGAATGAAAACGGTTAACACTAAACCTTAAACCGAAAACACGACTATGCATAGGTCTTGGTCTACATCATGTCTATGTGGTCATTTCAGATCGTTGCCAAGGTCTTCCAGACAAGTTCGAAGCCCAGCTCTTGTGAAAAATTGAGGCCCTCATCCGAATGGTTTAGATTTTAAGACGTTACCAACTGGGTTCCTATATGAATATTTTGGAGCTGTATGAAACGTTATCTGGGTACCTGAACCCCATTACTTGGGGTACTTGGACCATGCGAGGACAACTGTTGGTATCAAAGGGTCCCAACGAATGCAAAACCTAACCTCTTCGGGGGCCGCTGCACCTTATGTAACTTGGGAACCTCCTCCTTGTGGTCCCACCTTACCTCCCTGTCCAAGTACCCGATTCAGGCCACACTCCCATCCTCTGACTGGTTTTGTGCTATTTGGTAGGTTCTCAAAATAGGGGGGACCCCAATACAGACCCCAAATACTATAGTCCTTATTATAGGGACCCCCAAAGAGAGTACCCGTAATTTTGGGAACCCCCATTTACCAGGCTGGTATTTGAGTACTTGGATCCTTAAGGTTTGCTTTTTCAACTTGAAGAACACCCTTGAGAACGCCCTAAACCCTGAGCCCTAAACCATAAACCCTAAGCCCTAAACCCTAAAACCCTAACCCCTAAACCCTACATCCTCTGAAGCGGCCCCATCTACTCGGTCCCCAGCGCCGTAGCTTTTAGAAATGGATGGCCGCAAACCTGGCAGTGGCCGTTCTCATGCAGGTTTAGGGTTTTGGGTTTAAGGTTTAGGGTTGCATTCAATGTTTGAATACACCATACTGACAGGGCATGGGGGCCAAAATAATGTCCGGGGTAGTTGAGGCCTCATGTGATAAATCTGAACACCCTTTGTCCATGTGGGCCTTCACTAGGCTACTCTCTCCCAGTCCACCTAAACCTCCTTGAAAGTAACCTAGGGCGTATAGAGCCCAGGCTTACCCAGGAATGCGTAGAAGTTGATGTTTTCTGCGGAAAGATGGGCTACTTCTTGCGCTAGAGTGAAAGTTTCTCACAAAGGGTTATGGGCATGGGCATGGGATTCTGGTAGGGAGTTTCTTCATACCTTGAAGATAGAACACTCTCATGCCCCTTCATGTGTCCTTGGAAATCATCACGGCAGCAAAGCTCAGATCCGGGATGAGCGGTGCGAGCATGTCCCACCAATGTTTATACAAGGATCCAGGTTCTTCCGCGACAGTACGGCCTGGTTCGGACTGCCGCAAGAGGTCTCCGCGGAGGATGCCTCCCTTGACGACCAGCTTTTGACACCCCAGCTTCTCACCCATGAGCAATTGACGAGGAACAGAGTCCAGGCATGTTTAGGCTGCAGAAATGTCTGCTCCAATAGTGTACATAGTCTGCTTCAACAGAATAGTCCTGGTTCAAGAGGGTGGGAAACACGCAAGGTTCTGGACTGCTTTGATAAGTACCTGCTATATCCCCTACACTTGGTTTCAACATGCCCCGCCCCAAATACTGAATGCTGACTGATCATCAATGGTAAGTTCGGACAGTCCTGATTGGGAAGATCTCTCAGGTTAAAGAGGTGCCCTACGCGTCCAAGTATACTTACCCCAAGCCTGCACTGTAATTACTACTACCCTAAACACAAGTACCTAATTATTGGGTACTTGAACCCTCTGGCGTGGCGCTTCACGCATGAGAAGATATACATCCCATATGACAGGGAGTTGTCCTATGTACCCTAAGGGTTTGTACCCAAACCATGGAATATGGCCCTTGATTATTGTATTTGGGACCCCAAACCTAGAATTACAAACATTAAGGGTACAAACTATATAGAGCCAATATAACCCCAATATATACCCTCTATAACCCCTATATAGTTCCTATACAACTCCTATGAGGGTACAAACTTAAAGTCTTTGACTATTTGGCTGGCCTAAGTCGTACTGCGGTTTAGGGTTTAGGGCTTTAGGGTTGAGGGTTCAGGGTTTAGGGTCCGCGATGTGCACGATAAGCATGTGGGCTTCACGGGCCCCGTAGCGCATCAACCGCAACCCGTAAACCCTGGAACCACCCGTCCCTGGAACAACTAATCCTAGAAGACTTTTACAGATTTTGGCCCTAAGGCTTTCGCCTTCAACCCTGAACGCCTGCAGCCCACCCAATCAATGCCTAAAGCCTCCAAATCGCAAACCCTACATGGGTATTTCCAAAACTCTGAACAGGGGTCCCCATTAGCCAAGGAAAAACGCCTACACAAACGCTACTAGTAACAACTTTGTCTCCATGCATATGTATATATATATTATATTATATGAAAGATATTATCATCCTTACTAGAGGGCCCACCCCAAACCCCAAGCCCCTAAACCCTATTGGACCCTCCCCCAAAGGAGCCCTAGCTTGAAATTCTGAAAAACCCAGTGCCTCATTGAGGTGTTGGAGGCGTGCGAACCATGCCAGAATCTCCACCTGCCCCGAGCTTCAGGTTTAAGGTTATTATGGGGTGTAGGGCTTAAAGGGTTTCATAGGGGCTTGAGATTGTGGGTTTGGGGTTTATCGGGCTTGTAGGGCTTAGGGTGCGGGGCTTGGGGTTTGGGTGTCAGAGTTCTGCAAGTAGTAGGCTTTTGCACCAAGTTTGTAAGGCTTATGTTTAGGGCTTGAGGCTTTAGGGCCTGGGGGCTAGGGTGTAGGTTTTAGGGTGTAGGGTTTAGGGCTGGGGCGTAGACGAGCTGACATCCCGAAATTAAACCCTACCACCAAAACTCGTGCAGTTATTGGGTTTAAGGCTTCGCTTGGTCTCCCTCTGTGGGTATTCTTGGACAAGGGTCCTGGTTATATGAGCTGCAGTACATATGCCCTGCGTAATTTAATGGACATGCGTTCCTCATTACGGACTATATTCGGGACCATACTAGACACTGCCAAGGGTTCCTTATCAAGGCTAATATTGACAGTAGCTCATATGTCAACTTCATAACTATAACAGCACCTTGCTAACCGAACTTCCTACAAAAAGGATAACTTGAGCTTCAGCAGCCTCAGTTGACTTCTTACGATTACAAACCCGGCCCGGAATTCTAAACCTTGAACCACGTGGCAGCGAAGCCCGGTGGCTGGATGAAAGCATGACAAATCATGCAACCCATGCCGCGGAACATGCTCGAATTATCCAGCAAAACCCGGATCCATCTGAAGGTTTCCAAGTCTGTTCTCTTGTTCGCGGGCTCCCTGGCTATGCATTCCATTTCGTGGGAGGTTTGAACGCGTACCCGCGTTTGTGGCAACTCCATATCCTCTGCTGTCTCCAACCCAACAAAGTGCTGACTTGAAGTCCGTCAACGCTCCTCCCCAAGGCAGCTCCCGTCGGAACTGGCTAAATAGTTAGCGGGCTTAGCACGAAAAAGAACTAGAAGGGCGTACACGGAGTCACTGAAAACAGTTCAGCTAATGCCGCTCCCATACCAAGTAAGAGCTTCTTTAAGACTTGAAGCTCAAAACCTAACCTAACTTCAAGTCTTTACCCCGAAATCTCGAGGTTTGAGTATGAAACTCTCAGAGGAATCTCTTAAATCCTCAGCGTCAACCCTCATAGGATTTGGGATTTGGTAGTTTCCATAAATAGTCGGACCCCAATATGGATCCCAACATACTATGATCCTTATTATGGGGACCCTCAGAATGGTACCCGTAATTTCCGGAAACTCCCATTTTCCCTGACCCCTAAACCCTAAACCTCAGACCCTAAACCCTAAACCTCAAACCCTAAACCTTGGGTACTGCCCCCCCCTCAGTAACAGTTGGATAATTATTAGAATATGG
>CAJNIZ010020458.1:57898-78514 GCA_905231905.1 Symbiodinium pilosum | reverse complement strand
GAGCTCATGATCAGGCTTGTTGCCCCTCCATTCAAGGTCTTGCTTCACGTATTGATCGATCTTGGCAGCATCTTCCGCCAAGTAGGTGCCCTTGCCAAACAGACCATCCTTGGATGCGGATCCGAGGCCCCTACTCTTTAAGGGCTGTGCAGGAAGCCCCTAAAGCCCCCTGGAGGCCCCTGGAGGTCTCTCGTGGGTGCTACAGTACCCCTGGCTGTGGGAAGGCAGGCGAGCGACCTGGATCGACCTGCGCCATCGACGTCGAGGGGCATAAGCGCCGCCCTGGGCGGCCTATGCCATGAGTTTAGGATTTAGGGTTTAGGGTTTAGGGCTCACGGTCTACGTCTTAGGGCTGAAGGCTGTGGGTTTAGGGGACAATGAGGGTTCCTTTTCCCGTGACTTTTGAAGGAACCCGCATCTTTCGTCCGACAGGCTTCAAAGCCCAAAGCTCAGACCCCAAAATGTGAAGCGCCAATCCCAACAGCGGGATCTTAACCCCAATCCTCTACAATTAGAATCCTTGGACTACCAAATTTTTCTTATGAAAGATCCGGAATATATGGCCTCTTTGCATCCCATTGCCCCCTCTTTTCTCTATACTCTTTTCTCTATACATATATATGGCTCGAAAAGTCATTCTATATTAGTGTTAGGGGGAGGACCCCCTAAACCCTTAACCCCGAACCCTCAAGCCCTTAGCCCTTACACCCTAAACCCTAAGCGCTTAGACCCTAAACCCAAAAACCCTAAAACCTTCAACCCTAAACCCTAATCCCTCAACCCTAAACCCTAATCCCTCAACCCTAAACCCTAGACCCCCAATAGGAGTCCATGCTGAAGATGCTGACCTGCCGGCCTGCGCAGCCCTTTGTGGGTTTAGGGTTTAGGGATTTGGATTTAGGGGCTTGGAATATGGTAGCCCTACAATGGAGCGTCACGATGAAAAGAACATGGAACTTGAAATGGAAATAGGTTTAGGGCTGCGCATTTAGAGTTTGACGTAGCATTTTAGTCGGGAACAGAGGACCCAAAAAGAAAACAAAAACTATGGTCATCTATGGGCTACCCTAAGACGTATGCTATACCATTTATGGTTTCAATTTTTAATCTTTTAGGGTTAAGGGCTAAGGGTCTCGGGAATGGAGAATCAAATGGTGGGACATGAAATGATAACTCAAATGGAGCTGGGGTTAAAAAACCTATCTAGGCATGAAATGGGAAAGCACATGGAAAACGAAGCGGAAACTGAGGGTTTGAGAGATGTACTGGGCTTGGGGTGAACCTGCTGCTTGTAAGGAATGCGAAAGATTAAGTTAGATACTATTTAGGGGTGAGGGTTTAGGGAATGGAAAAAGAGTCTATTGTACCATTGGTACATTTGAATTGCTATGGGGATCCCTTCCTCCACTAACCTACAAGCCAATGAACTTAGGGTAAATCGAAGGATCCTGCTAAGGACCCCCCTATAATCCACACATAATGCCTAATTATTCACTTGGCTCCCTTCACCCGAACCTTACTCCCTCAACCCTACTGAAGGGATGTAAGCTTCCCTGGGTCTTCGGAGTGTTCTTCCCCAGAAGAGGAGAGAACAAAACTTGCTGATGGTCAGTAGGACAGGCATGGCAAGCTACTATAGTATATATTGGGGTCATATAGGGATACTGGACAAGAACATGGAAGCCACAGGCTTTGGGGTTTAGGGCTTAGAGTTTAGGGCTGGCCCCCCTCGAAACAGCATGCATGAGACAGTCGCTGGTTTTCTTTCGAGAACATACACAAGTATACGGTATACGTCATGTTCATGACTATGACAGTTCCTCAAAAGTTACCTTCACATAATCCCTAACCCTAACAGGCACCACTATAATGTGTTCAGAGTCCCAAACTATTACTGATTATGTATCCCGTTTTTTGAGAACTGCCTGAACCCTAAACCCTGAAGCCAAAACTCCAAACCCTAAAGCCTAAACCCTAAACCCTGAAAAGCAGAAACCCTAAACCCTAAACCCTAAACTCTAAACCCTAAACCCTAAGGAATATACCCTATAATCAGATGACCGGCTGGGTTCAGATACGGCTCAGAGGCCATAGCTCGTGCAAAGCGCGCGTTGGAACTGAACGGCGTTGCACATTCAAAGCTGACAGAGTAGAGTTCACTTAAGAAAACATCTGCTGAGCCACAGTAGTCTATTCAATGTCCAGAACCGTGTTGAAAGGATCAGGCACTTGTAGCGTTCGACCACTTCTCGATGCCAACATGTCGCATCTTAGAACAACCGGGTCTATTGCATGCAGTGACAAGCCACAAGTGATATACCTACAAATCTGACAGCTTTTTCATAGCACGCTTCCTACTCGGATCCGTCAGAGCACAGCGATTCTTGCTGCTTAGGCTTTACCCTACTATTCCCAATAACCAGTACTAATATTTTCAACGTTACCCTTACTATTACCATAACAATTACTATTGCTACTACAACTACTCTTACTCTAAGCTGGGCTGCAGCTGTCATCTGCCGACTTGGAAGGGTCCAGATTTTGGATTTCGGCTTTCCCTTGGCGCCATGGACTTCAAGCAGGAGCTAAACCAGTTTCTTCAAAAGCAGCTTGGATGTTGAGATCTTGCAGTTTTCAGATTTGTGGAGGGTACTTACGGAGGCCTTCATGCATAATATATATGTGTATGCCTTGCGCATATACTCCTATACATTCGTAAATATCCTCATATCTGCCAGAATGTCTCTTTGAATATACGTATATATATATATGTGTATTCCTTCATATGAGCTATAGACTATAGTCTAAATTCCGTAACGGGGTTATATAGGGGATTATAGAGGGGAGCATTCTAGGGGTTATTTAATAACCTTATTAAGGGGGATACTAGGAGTTTCGACTATGGCTCATATCCTTGCGTACCCGTGCATCTAACCCCAGAATTGACGGGTTTGGGACTGGCTGCATGTCATTGCCCTAAACCCTAAACCCTACACCCTCAGACTTTTGAGGTTTAGGGGTTTAGAGTTTAGGGGGTGTAATGGGCTTAGGGTTTAGGGGTGTAGGCTTTAGGGGTTTTGGGTTGGGGGTCTAGCCTTTGAGACCCATCTGCGCAGTCCCCCAATCACGCATGATTTCACTGAAGGTCGGTGTAGGGTTTAGGGTTTTGGGTTTAGGGTGTAGGATTTTGGGTTTAGGGTCCCACATGGAGGTTTCCAGAAATCAGGGGTCCTTGTTAGGAGTGCAAGGAATGTAGTATGTTCGGGTCTACCCTGCGGCTTCTTGTTTCCCGAAACCCTGCATAGTCCTAACAGGACTCCAACAGAGGCACTGGTTTAGAGACAGTTGCGGATGGGGAGCATCTGACATTCAGAGGTTCATGATTGCTGCAGCAAACCGATACACCCTGGCTTTTAAGGACTCACAAAACCCTCGACCTAAACCCTAAACCCTAAACCTTCATTCTTATCACCGGCTTTTGTTGCGCTTATGGTGTAGGCTTCTGTAGAACGGGCACCCTTCAAAGTTCTGGACTATGCCGGCATGCTGTGGGATTTCCATATGAACGACAAGACACAAGACCCTCAGCTGAAAGCCCGAAATCCCAAAGCCCTAAACCCTAATCCCTAAACGAGGAAAAACCTCCTACATCCAGGTTTATGGTTGCAGATTTCAGAGCATCGTAAGTACATCTTCGTTCAGCATTTCAAGACAGAAGTAGCATGTCCTTAAAGGCGAACTTATTCCGGATCTTGTCTCGAAACAAGAGGGGATCTTAGCAGCCTCGACGCTATGCCCAGGGAAGGCCTGCATAAGGACCCTTGAAAAAGGGGATTTTGCTCGTCTGGAAGCTCTCATGTATGGGACTTGAAGCCGTGCTCAGCACTCTTCGAGTTGTTGTGGGTAAGGGTTCAGGGTACACCACTGAACCTCGCGCTGCAACGTTGGAGGACACATGCAAGACCAATGCTTCTAGTTACAGCCTATCCTGATCGGTACACTAAGCTTTGGAGCCTCTTCTTATGTGCGATGATCATGAGTAGATTCCAAAGACTAGGATATTAGTTTCTTGTGCAGTATATGTTTCCTGGTCAATGTTGGTTATACTATTCACACTTCTCTCCGGCTAGGTCCTAACTGCTGCCCAGGTCAAGAAAACTTGCGCAGTCTTGCCCAAGGTTTAGGGACCTTCAGATCCACTTGCCATTCATTCCAAATGAGTAGTATTTTCTTGGGGGATACTATGGTACCCATTATAGACTAAGATTATATCTTCCTTTTGGGGTATAGTATTTTATATAAGGAAGATTATCTTACTAGGTTTAACCACCCAAAAAAAAGGCTACTCAAATGGGAAGGGCTCCTCCAGGCTTCAGGGTCTAAATCTCACGGCTCAGGACAAACTTTGACCTCTTAACCCTGAAGCCTGTCAAGGCATTGCAAACGACCATTGACGAAGACCGACATCAGCTACACTGTCAGCAGCTCGCTCAAGACGGTGGACCGTGATAGCTGAAAAACCCTTAAACCTAAACCCTGAACCACGTTTCGAATCCCTGAAGTGCATTTTCCTGGGAGCCTAGATATAACACAACCGGGTTTTAGGGATCTTGCGTTGAAATAGAGGTACGTTTTGTTCTAGTGCGTAGTCTATATCGTCCTTTTGGGTGAACCTTCTGAGTGTTGCGTTGCCTGTTCCTTCTACTGATCACTTCAGGAATCAGGGGTCTACTTACTACTTACTGGGGGTAGTAGGGAATAAAGGAATATAATCCCAATATAAGTAATATATTCCCTTAATCCCTATTTAGCTGATGGGTGCAGAGACCTGGCAATCACGCGCACCGCCTGAAGCACCCTGGCTCAGGCACGTAGACTATATTGGGGGCATTTCACAAAATTCGGCGTACTTTTTTGGGGATCCCCCAAAACAAAGGATAATGGAATATTGGGATGTATATTGGGATCCCCCTTATCTAGGGAAACCACCAAATCTCTGGGGCAGTTGCACTGTTTGAATCGAGTGGCATGGAGATTGAGGATCCCTAAGCCCTAAAACCCAAATCCTAAACCTTGAACCCTAAACCTTAAACCCTAAAACCCAAAGCCTTCAATGGGGTCCTAGAATGATTACCGATAGAGGCGCTTCCTCATAGCTCTTCTTAAAGCACAGGCCGTTTGAAATCCAGAAATCGGTAAATATTTCTACAGATGTATCATGGGGGTTAGGGTTTAAGGTTTTAGGTGATGTATCCCAGTAGCGCAGCACTTTCCAAATTCTGCGCGGGTCCTTTCATGAGGGTGTCTAAATCAATTATTGTATCAAGGCACTGGGGTGTTTGGCCTAGCCCGATTGTATCCGGTGTATCTAGTGCTTCAGGATATCCACCTACTCATCGTTCCTCCAGGAACATAGGTGATACCTCAACATGATTTCCATGGTTCCTGGTGATTACTGTAAGTGGGTGGGGGGGGGATCGCAAGATTTGTGTCTGAGTTGTTTCGGACGTGGTTAATCTGGCTGTTAGCTTGTAGATCCTACTTAGGCAGCCCGATCCCTAAACCGTAAAGTCAAGAACCTTAAACCATGCAAACCTTAAGCCCGATACCACGCTGCCTCCAGCCGCGACCCGTTCCCTCCATCTGAGTTTAGGGCTTTTCAAAGAAGTGGCAAACACCAGGGGAATATGATGTCATGGGAATGTAAGAGCTCAATCAGTCTTTTTGGGACGTGGAGTGGGTATATATATATATATCTATATAGAGTCATGTTGGGTATAGAAAGCTTCTACAAGGTGTTCCCGCTCCGTAATTGTGCTAGAAGCTGTGGGTGTATTTTGAGTTCATGTCTTTTGCCAATATCGTTGTAGTCAGGGTTCCCGCTGTAGAGAAAAAGTGGGCAAGTGCAATCCGGAGACATAGCCCTCAAAACCCCAGACCCCAGCCTCTAGACCCTAAACCCTACAGCCTAAATCCTAAATCCCAAACCCTAAAGCCTAGGTCGTCAAACACTAGCCCCAACCCGAAAAACCTTAGGCAACGGGAACCCCTAAGTTTCCAACAGAATTTGGGAGGAGTAGCGCAACGTTTGGACCGTGAAGGGATCAGGCTAACTAGGTTTGAGGGTTTCAGATTTAGGGTTGAGGGGTTTAGGGCACTAAACTGCAACTCTTGGCCCCATTGCACTTCGTAGGGAACGAGGGGCCGGATCCCAATGGCAGACCTCTGAAAATTATTCATGTCATCCTTATACCCTAACCCCTAAGCCCTAAACCTTGAACCCCCAACCCTAAGCCCTCAACCCTAAAACCCCAAAACCCTCAAAACTTAGACCCTGAACCCTAAACCCTTCAAACCCTAAGCCCTAAACCCTGAACCCTATATCCTAAACCCTCCTGCCTACTTGCAGCTGCGAAGGCAAGTATGGGATGCAATTTCAGGCTCGCTGAAGAGGGTCTTAGGAGACCCAGCTCTTTGTAGATGAGCTATACCCTGAACCCTAAGTCCTAAACCCTACTAAGTATGAAATATTAAGCCCTAATCCCTTTACCTTACACCCGAAACCTGCACGGATGTCCTGTTGGTTTTGGGGAGGCGATGCTTTAGGACTGCTACCCGACGCCCCCATTTCTCTAGTATCTGCTGGTGCTTTGGGGTTCAGGGTTTAGGTGGATGATTGTTTTTATCTGGCGGGCGCTTGATTTTTTTGAATTTCTGGCGGGGATTTGTGGTTGTGCGGGCTGCTAGCACGCAAACCTCAGCCCCAAAAGAATCAATCCTGACATCTTCATCATGAAACTCCCTGGACTACTACATGAGTTGTAGTCCGATTCGCGGTAGGCTACGCCGCTAATGATTTGGGAGTGTATGTTCGTTTGTCGGTGACGGCCCTGTCTGCATGTAGGATGGCAAAAGCTAAATCTATTCTCAAGCCCCCCAACCTCAAACCCTAAACCCTTGACCCAAACCCCAAACCTTTTCGCAGACCCTCAAACCCAGGGTCTGCGGAACCCTTTGGGCTGCTAGTGGCAAATTTGTATGGCTTGATTTGTGGTGCAGTAAGTGACAACATGTTTGCCTTTCCGCATTCCCTTCGCCTCTAAAGCATCAATCTCCATCACGCTTTCATGCGGGCTGTATGGACCATGTTAGATGAGCTATAGTCTAAGTCTAAACTCCTCAGAGGGGGATTATATAGGGGATTATATGGGGGAGTATTAAGTTGGGTTATTAGGGGGTATACTAGGTGTTTAGACTATGGCTCAAATGTTGGCGGCAGAGGGGTGATGGCAATCCTAGACTCCTGCATTATTTCTGACCTTGAAGAGGTGTAGGGTTTCAGGTTTACCCCAAACCATGCGACCGGGACGATTCTTATATAGGGGATATTTAGGGGACATATAAGGTGCACTGTAAGGGTTGCCGTCATGTGTACTGGAATGCCTTGAAGCCCTAAACTTTAAACCTGGATGAAACCCTAAACCCTAAACCTGGATGCTCCGACATGCTTTTTGGGAGCTGGCATACATGCCTCCCTTTCGAAGTGAAACGCCAGATGCCTGCCTTAAGGAGTATAGGATTTTAGGGGGTTAGTTTAGGATTTAGGGTTTAGGGTTTCGGGTTCAGGATTCAGGATCTAGGGTTCCTATGGCCTTGGCATAGTCACACAAGACGCCATCTCTATTTCCCCCTCCCCTAAACCCAAAACCCTAAACCCCTAAACCCAAAACCCAAAACCCTAAACCCCTAAACCCTACCCCCTAAACCCTAAACCCCTAAAGCCCTAAACCCTCAACCCTCCCCTAAACCCTAAACCATCCTGCCCTTTGGACATGCCGCCAAGTCCTTCAGACAGCAGGGCTTCATATTTCAAAGACCAAACCCGAGGGTTGACGCGACATGTCTCCTTTAGGGTTTAGGGTTCAGGATCTACGCGTTTGATCTAAGTTTCCGATCCAGACGCCTTGGAACCTTGAGCGATCGGAATGACCGCCCAGGTGACCCCACTGCTAAACCCTCATCGCCAAAACCACAAATCCTGCAAGACCATTCTTTCAGAACCCCCCCCCACCCTAAACCCTAAACCCTAAACCCTAAATCTTAAAATTTAAACCCCAAAGATCTTCATGTAAAAAGCAGCAGGCGGTGGTTCGGCTGAATTGCCTGGGCGGCCAGGAGTACGCGGGTCACCTCATGAATGATCCCAAGGCCTAAGCTTTAGGGTTTAGGGTTTAGGCTTTAGGGTTGGAGTTTAGGGTTTAGGGTTTGGGGTTTGGGGTTGAGGCTTGAGGGTTTGGTGTTTAGGCTTTTGGGTTGGGGTTTAGGGTGTAGGGTTTAGGGCTCTAGGTTTTAGGGTTTAGGGGTGGAGCTTGAATTCGACAAATACATATTGCTCGATTGCAACCCTTATGAAAAAACTGAGTAGGATATGCCCCAACGCCGGCCCAACAACAAATTCTAGATGTCTAGGACCTACATGACGTTATGGGTCTGCAAGGGAAAGCTGCATTGTGGGGAGTTTTTCGGTTTCAGGATTCAGTGGCTGAGATTTTTTTGGTGATTTGTGGTCTTCCCTAAACCCTTAACCCTAAACCCCAAAATTCCTAAATCCCGTAAACTCTAGGTGGTTTTTGGTCTTGGGGGCCAGGGATTGGCGTGAGGCGTCTTGCGTAGGGACCTTGGTGTTCAGAATTGCATTGGCTAGAGACCTTCAGTCTCAATCCAAGCGCAAAAGTTTACACGCAACCTGGACCCGAAGCCCCCTAAACCCTGAGCCTTAAAACCTAAGCCCTGAACCCAAAACCCTAAACCCTAAACCCCTAATCCCTCATTCCTAAACCCCTAAATCTCCCAGACCCACAGCCGAAGGCTTGCCCCAATCAAGCCTAAACCCTAAACAGCAAACTCCATCTTGTTTTCAATCATCCCTATATAACCCCTATAGAACCCCATATTTTATCTGCTTAAGGGGGACTCTAGACCTAAGCTTGAAATTCCACACCCGGAATCCAACCCTGAAGGTTAGGCTTTGGGGTTTTAGGTTTTTAGGGGTTTGGGGTTTAGGGTTTTAGGGTTTAGGGTTTTGGGGCTTGGGGTTTAGGGTTCAGGGAGAGTTTTAGAGTTTTAGGGATTTAGGGTTTACGGTTACGTGCTTAGGGTTGGGGCTTGAGAGCTTTATTTTTTTGATTTATGGGTTCCGTGAAGACCCCGCCACCTTAGGTTGACGTATCCCGAAGTAGGTTTAGTTAAGGGGGAAACCCACGGGGTGTAGTATTCAGGGGTGGTTGAAGAACCCTTGTTGCACCCACAAATTCCAAACCCTCAGCCCTATAGACTCTAGACCTACTATGGGTTTAGGGTTTAGGGGTTTAGGGTTTAGGGTTTAGGGAATAATCCCTTCCCCCTAATATTTACGCCACCAACCTGTAATATCAAATATGCAAACTACGGTATATTAGAATATATAAGGAATATTCAACACTTGGGGGGTTTCATATTCTGGGATGGGGAGTCATTGGGTTTAAGGTAGCCACCTAAACCCTACACCCTTAAACCCTAAACCCCTAAACCCCTGAACCCTTAAACCCAAAACCCCTAAACCCTAAACCCCTAAACCCCTCTGTCCCCAAAGCCCATGGAAGGCCGCGGAGAAATCAGCCGCCCAGCAGGCTGTGGAGGCCAACGCGACCCTCGTGGAGGCGCGGTTTAGGGTTTAGGGTTTAGGGGTTAGGATTTCTAGGTTTAGGGTTTAGGGTTTAGGGGTTAGGATTTCTAGGTTTAGGGTTTAGGGGTTAGGATTTCTAGGTTTAGGGTTTAGGGTTTAGGGGTTAGGATTTCTAGGTTTAGGGTTTAGGGTTTAGGGTTTAGGGGTTAGGGTTTCTAGGTTTAGGGTTTAGGGTTTAGGGGTTAGGATTTCTAGGTTTAGGGTTTAGGGTTTAGGGGTTAGGATTTCTAGATTTCGGGTTTGGGGGTTTAGGGTTTAGGTTAAACCCTAAACCCTGAACTCTGAACCGCGGCCGCGGATCCTAACTACTGGCTCTTCATTCGTGTTTAGAGACAGCCTGCCCAAACTCGCAGCCTAACTTTCAAACTCCCCAGCCGAAACCGTACACCCTTCCAAACCTGAGGTTAAGGTTTAGGGATTAAGGTTTAGGGTTTCCACATTCCGTACTACTCAACCCTCTTTACACCCCAAACCCATGTCAGGGCCTTCAAGTGGTGCCCCTATTGTAAGAATGCTGAAGCCCAAGCCCCAGTCTCTAGACTATAAGCCTTAAATCCGAGTGTCTAAACCTTAAATCGTACATGTCACGGCAAGCCTTAACTCTTCCAAGGACACCAGCGTTTGTAGACAAGAACCTTAGGCCCTAAACCCAAACCCCTGAACCCTAAACCCCACACCCTACACCCTGAACCGTAGACCGGATCCCTGAGGCAGTGAAAACGGCTCCCGCGGACAAAAAACGTCAGGCACCGAGCCAGCCGCTGGATACGGCATTGGAATAGGATTTTAGGGCCTTGGGTTTAGGGACTTTAGGTTTCAAGGATTCAGGGTTTGAGGTTTAGGGATGAGGGTTTCGGGATTTGGATTATGGTTTCGTGTTTACGAATGTTTTTCATATACATTTCTGCTTTTTCGACTGAACGTCTGGTTTGCTTTCCCTAGCTTGAACTTTCAAAGTTTGTCTCGGCCTTGCATAAGATGCAAACCGTGACCTAAACCTAAATCCTGCAATCCTAAATCCCTAAACCTTGATCCCCCAATCCGCGGGACCCTGAACCCAACACCGCCCAGAATTGTCTTTCCAGGAAGGCCCCGCTTACCGAGGAGGCACGGGGTGTTTTCTGGGCTTCAGCACCATCCCAGTAATAGTGGCATAGTAGGAAGACTGCAGAACACCATTTTCTCTTGTGATCACCATGTTCTAGCTAGTAAACATCAAGTCATTGTGCTCGTACCATGGCCATTAGGGGAGATGCTTTGAATTAGCCTATCAAGGCTCTGTTGCATTGGGGTTGCTACGTGTACGGTATGGATTGGCCTACAGGATAGGTGTTGGATTTCTCGTTATGTTTTGACATGGCCCAAAATCAGACCCGCCATTAACCAGGAATTGACAGAAAGGGAATGAGTCGTGGTTGGTTTATCAACTCTTCGTCCGTCAAAGAAGTAAGGTCCCGTGGTAACAGGGCTTCTTGACCCCACCTAAACCCTAAACCCTAACCCCTAAACCCACCTAAACCCTAAACCCTAAATCGCGTAAATCCCTAAACCCTAAACCCTAAACCCACCAAAACCCTAAACCCTAACTCGCGTAACTTGTAAAACAACCCTTCAGCCTTCTGAGCTCTTGATCCCTTAGGGCTTTGAGTGCTGAGGGGCTCTTCAAGGTTAAGTGTTCAGGGTTTAGGTTTTTGGATAGGGTACTGTATATAGTTATATTGGGTCATATTGGGATAATGGAAAAGAAAATGGAAACGGTCATATATATACAACCATATTATAGTTATTATCCAACTGTTACTGAGTGGGGGCAGTACCCAAGGTTTGGGGTTTAGGCTTTAGGGTGTCAGCAACAGAGTCCAAGACTCCTGGAAAGTAGCTTGGCTTTGCGTTGATGGCTTCAAACATTGTTAGGGTAGGAGACCTCGTGGGTTCTGGCAGGTCCGTTTTGTTGCTGTTATTACCAAAGCACATTAGAGGGTTAAGGCTTTACGGTTCGGTTCCAGATCTCAAAGAGAGAGGACTGGGGGTTTAGGGCCTAGGGTTTAGGGTTTATTGCTTAGGGTTTAGGGTTTAGGGTTTAGGGCCTAGGGTTTAGGGTTTAGGGTTGAGGGCTTAGGGTTTAGGAACTACTCCCCCGCAAACCTGCGGCCCGGGACTCGAAACCTCAAACCCTAACTCGACGTGGAAGACTCCGAAGCACTAGAATCCCTAAACCCTAAGCCTTAAACCCTAATCCCTAAACCCTGAATCCTAATCCCTAAGCCCTAAACCCTTATCCTTAAACCCTAAACCCTACATCCTGGAATCTCCAGGAGCGCGCGGCCAAGAAAGCCCGACAGGAGTCAGGCAGACCGGAAAAGGTTTCTGGCGGGATGATTTTCAAGGTTCAGGGTTTTGGGTTTTGCTGTTTGAAATTTAAGGTTTTATTTAGGGTTTAACCCCTAAACCCTAAACCCTCAAGCCTTAGCCCCAAAGCCTAAAGCCTAAACCCTAAACCCTAAACCTTGAAGCCCCGCAACCTTCTTGCAACTGTGTGCTCCTCATGTGGTTACTGAACGCGATTTCCAAGCCCAAAACCCTGGTCCCCCAAAGCCCAGTCTGAGAGTGTGTTGATCTAAAACTCGGAGAATACCATCATTCCCAAAGTACAACCCAGACCCCTGATCAATGAACCCCCTTTCCTCACTAGGGATTATAATAGGGTTCCTAATATTCGGGCCCTTAAAAGGAAGGAGGGTTTAGTAATCACCCTAAATAGAAGTTTCCATTTTCTTTTCCATGATCCCTATCTAATCCCCATATTCCCCCTACATTGCTATATTACCCCCATAAGGCCCTTAAAAGGGAGGGGGTCTATTAATTATGGGTCTACATTCAGGTACTTAGAGTCCTGCTGCAAGTTTGCACCAGCCCTCTAACCTGGGAGTGGCTTAGGGGCCTAGCAGGCGAATGCAAAAAAAATAGTTTAGGGTTTGGGGTTTAGGGTTTAGGTTTTGGGGTTTAGGTTGGGTACTGGCCCCCCTCAGTAACAGTTGGATAATGATTATAATATGGGTATATATAGCCCTTAATAGGACCCCTCATATAGACTGATACTGGGTGGGGGCAGTACCCAAGGTTTAGGGTTTAGGGGTTGGCGGTTTTAGGGTTTAGGCTACTGGAATCCATACCTCCTTACTACTCCCCAAGGTGTCTCCCTCCATTAGGTTGATTGAGGGTCAACTAATAAGGCTACCTTACGGGGAACGTTCAAAGGGGATGTACAGGCTTAGTTTGGAGAACCTATGATGGACATGTCAAGAAATCATGTTTTTGGAGCCCTTCGCCATCCGCAATGATGGTATGCAGGCAGTTCTTTGGAAGCTCTGAGAGGACGTTAATTTCTAGCTGGAATCGCCTCAACAGATGAGCTTCGGTTCCGGCCTGTACTCTAAGCCCTCAACTCATAACCCACTTTTCATTCTGGATGTCTTTATCGTTTTTCATCCGCGTTTAGGGTTTAGATGCTTCAGGGTTTGGGGTTTTGTGGCATATGGAAAGAAAATGGAAACTACCATCCTATTTAGGGTTAAGAGTTCAGATGTTTCAGGGTGTAAGGGTTCTGGTGTAAGGATATAGTCCCCCTGAAGCATATAGCATATGGGGTTTTTGCGGGCTTTTTTTGTAATATGCCCAAAGCCATATTCTATCTACTTAAGGGAGACTTTATCTTCTTTACGGTTTAGGATGCTTTCTGTCTCGCAGCATTGAACAATGAGATCATGATGGGTCATGACTCATGAGCGTCTACGGGTCAATCGCTAGACCCTAAACCCTAAACTCTAAACCCTAAACCTATTACCCTACACCCTAAACCCTATTACCCTAAACCCTAAACCCTAAACTCTAAACCCAGAATTTTGAGTTTTAATCGCAAGACCGATTTTTCCAGTTTCATTTAGGATCTAACCCGACCTCCCCCGAAAAAGGGTGGCCTATACAGAAATTCACCCAGCCTCTGGGATTTTCATTCAGGTTTCGCCCATTATGATGCAACTGCTATGATGTTTGGGGAGTTAGAGTTAGGCTTCCCTATGTTGCCCCTGCTGAAGCTTCTTGACCTTCAGCTGCTTTGGGGATTTCCAGACAAGCTACTTTGATTGAGGGACCCTGGAGTTAGCTAATGTATTATATCCGCTGATGACCGTTTGTAAACATGTTATCTAGCCCAGTAGTAATGCCAGGGTGGCCCAAAGAAAGCATGCTGCTAGAAGGTTGAAGAAGCTTAAGCTTTCGTCGCTCCCTTAGCCCGCGACCCTGAAGCCTAAATGACGACATACATCTAAACCCTGAACGGCGAAGCCCCAAATCCAAGACCCTAAGCCCCAACTCCTGAAGCCCTAGACTCTGAGCCCCAAGCCGGCCTCAAACGGACTTTAAGCCCCCCTATAAACCTGAAACTCTAAACTCTTACACCTTTCCAAAGCCCTGAAAACCCAATGCCCCGATCCGGAGGTGAGAACCCTGCAGTGACGCCCAAGACAGAGCTCAACAGCCTCTGCATGTTGGCAACTCAGTCACCCCCCGGACGGGGGTTTAGGGTTTAGGGTTTAGGGTTTAGGGTTTAGGGTACAGGTTAAGGATTGGTTTGGGGCTGAGGGGAACAAGGTAGGGTTAAGGAAACAGGGTTTCAAGGGAAGATGGCAAACGGGTGTTAAGGCCCAAGAGGGATCGAAGGCTCTGGACCTATGAATGGTGTTCAAGGCTGTAATTCTTGGGGTGGTGGACTTAGGGTTCAGGGTTAAGGGTCCAGGGTTGAGGGGACTAGGTGGGGAAACCCTCAGTTTGTGACCAATACTGAAGACTTGCATGGAACAGACATGGGGACATCAAATGGAAACTGGGATTAAATGAGGTTTGTAGGTTTTAAGGCTGGGTAGGGGGTAACCGCAAGATATAACCAGCTACTTGCCTCTTTTGGAATTCGGTCATGGATATCATTCCTGTTTCATAGCAAAACTATGTGAGCTACTGTCTAAACTCCAAGTATCCCTCAATACTCCCCTATAAAACGCCCTTTAAGGAGTTTAGACCCTGAACCCCAAACCCTTTGCAATCCCTGATATAACCCCCTTCAGGGAGGTTAAATTCTAGGTCATGTAGGTACACTCCCGGAAACTAACATGGAAACCCAAAAGGGGCCCTATAAGGACTACAGCCTGTCTAAAATGGGGCTATATGGGTTTCCATGTTAGTTTGGGGGAGTGTAGTGGATGTGCGAAGCAGGTTTCGTTGCGTCCAGCTTCATGCTGTAGGAGTTCCCACCTTCTGGAGCAAAGGTTTCAAACCAAGAGCCCTTAAACCTTAAAACCCCAAACCCTAAACCCTGAACCCTAATGTAGGGTTCAGGGTTTAGGGTTTGGGGTTTAGGGTTTAGGGTTAAAACCCTGAACCCTAAACCCCGAACCCTAAATCCTAAACCCTAAAATCCTACATGCAAGCTCCCAGAAAGGTGTGCCCGCCATCTTTCCAAGTGTAGGGCCCGGACCGAGGTCTAGGATCAAGGGTGCAGGGTTTAGGTTTTTATGATTTAGGGATTTAGGTTTTAGGGTTGAAATGGTGAAGCTGATCCCAGGATTAAGTCGAAGCGCGAACATTTACCATTATCACTTCCTCACAACCCTTAAATAGCCAAGATATGCCAAGATGTATATTAGGCCTCAAGAACTACACCTTAAACCCTGAACCTCTAAACCCTAAACCCAGTAGCCACAAGAACTGAGGAAAATCGTGGGACGGTTTCTCAAAAAGGGCGAGACGGCCCCTCGGCCGAAATTGATGTCAAAGAGATGTCAGCGAAGAGTTCTAGGTTCAGGGTTTTGGGTTCAGGGTTTACGGTTTAAGGCCGTGCGCGGCTCATGTAGTTTCTGTATCCAGAGATTGCACATGATGAGAGTTTTTTTGGTTAGCCCCAACCCAGGAGGTGTCTGTGTTTAGGGGTTCCTGGCCATGATGGGTCTACTATGTGCGGGTGGCTTCGCAGGGGGCGTTGGGAACGAAGGGTTTAGGGTTTAGGGTCACAGGGTTTCCCCTCGGGATATGTAGGGGCTGAGAAAGGTCCCATTGGTTCAGGGCTTCTGTGTGGAAGACAAGCCTATCAATCTGGATGTAGTGCAGTAGCTTTTGAGGTTTAGCGTTTCCTGAACCCGCAGCCCTACCCCCTAGACGAGAGCGCAACATGGAGAATGCAGAGGGGTCCTACACTTTCACTCGTGGCTGTTTCGGGCCGGAGCGATGCATTGCACAGTTTCTAAACCCGCAGCTGGGAGCGCCTGTCATATGAGCTACGGACTGAGGTTAGGTGGGGTTTAGGGGTGACTTGTAAGGAAAGTATTATAACCTTCGTCCAGGGCTCATTTGCCCAACCCTCAGGCCTAAACCCTAATCCCTTAGCCTCAGGTCTTTAACGCTAAGCCGCTAAAGCCGCGGCCCTAAATCCTAAAGCCCAGGCCCTAAACCGTAAACCCTACACCCTAAACCCCTCATGCCTTAGCTCTAGGTCTATGTGTGCAACAAGATTGGCATGCAGTACCAAGCCACTGCAACTGGGCTCAAACTTAGGGTTTTGGGGTTTAAGGTTTAGGGTTTAGGGTTTCGGGTTTCGGGTTTAGGGTTTAATGCTTAGACTGCGATCTTGGGATTGAGGCTTGGGCCCTCTAGGTTTCAATCAGGGCTTAGGGTTGAGGGTTTGCGGTTTAGTTAAGAGATACCCTGATACCCTAAACCCTAAACCCTATAATGGTTCAAGGTCTACAGCTGAGGCTGAGGTTCTTGAGAGTCTAAGTTGTGGCTTCGCAGCGGTACGGGCTTAAGGGTAGGGGTTATATAGGGATAATGGAAGATAAAATGGAAACTACTACAATGGGATTATCATAGGGTTTAGGGTTATATAGAGATAATGGAAAAGAAAATGGAAACTACTATCATGGGTTATATAGGGTATAGAATATGGGGGGGGTATATGGGGATCTTTTTTTAGGCTTTGGGGTACAGGATTCGTTTAGGGCTTAGGTAGGGTTTAGGTATGGAAGATTTCAGGTTTGGGGTTTGGGGTTTAGGGTCTAGGTCTAAGGTGTGGGGTTTGGGGGAACGTGATCTAGTTCTCGTCAAGATAAGCAGCCCTTCTTGTTCGATATGAGCCACTGTTCCATGTGATTCTGTTGGTTTAGGGTTTCGGGATGTAGGGTTTAGGGGAACAATTGGGGCTGTGTGCGGGTTTCATTTTCTGGGAGGGGCTCCTGAAGACCCAAAACTGCAAAACTCCACCCTAAACCCTAAACTCCAATGCCTTAGTTCCCAGAAGCAATCCTTCTGAGTCAGACGAGACTTCCCACAAGATCTTGAGAGTTCAGGGTTTGGGGCTCAGGGTTTGAGGTTTAGGTTGGGTAACCATATTTTTAGTATTACCCAACTGTTACTGAGGGGGGGCAGTACTGAAGGTTTAGGGTTCGGGAAATAGGGTTTAGGATGTGTGGGTCAGGGTTTAGTGTTTGGGGCTTTGGCTTCAAGATTCAGGGCTTTGGATGCAGGATTTGGACTTCCGGTTGGTGTTAGGGGTATATGGTTTAGGGTTTGGGTCTGGGGTTGAGGATTTAGACCAGAAAGTGCAGGAGTCAAGATTTTTGAGTAGCTTAATCCCTGAGCCCTTTTGTTTTTTTGGATCCGCCCAAGCTGCGTCCATGTGGGGCAACATCTAGCAAGGACCATCACTTGTCTGGGTGTATCAGCGGATGCTAAGCCGTAAACCCTAAAAAACCTAAACCCTGCAGGGTTTCGGGGCAAGGGTTTACGGCATGATGCACGCCTGAGGCTGGAACCCAAGCCGCAAGAACCCCAGCCCACTGCAAATCGCGACTCTGTAGGTGTGCGGGTGCCGAATGATATGCCACATTTGAGCAGCTGAAAATATGCCCCCACGCCCCAAACTTTCAGGAGGCATGCAGTATCATTGCATCCCTTCCATTTCGAGAATCCCATCTGAAGTGCTGACGACACCAACCCTGGTCCCCAAACCTTAACCCGGCTTTGATCGAACCGCTGAGCTTCAACCCTTAACCTTAAACCCTGAAGTGTCAATGCAATCCTAAACCTAAACCCCTACGAAATCTTAAACCTAAACCCCTACTGCCCCTACCGCCCAACACCTCCCACTATACAAAACCTTAAGCACTTGAACTCTTGGGGCCCCTAGACCCTAAACCCCCAGGTTTAGGTCAATCCCCTTTAGTAATATGGAGCTAATGGGGCCTTCATATGCCTACACTAGTTCCTTTTGGTAACCTAGCCCTAAACTCTAAACCCTAAACCCTAAATCCAAACTCTTGAACTCCCAGGTTCAGATCACACCCCTGCCGGACGAGTGGGGGCAGAGGGCCTGGGCCGGCCACCTCTGCGTCAACAAGCAGAAGGCCATCTGGGCCAACGTTAGGTTTAGAGTTTAGGGATTAGGGTTTTAGGTTGGGTCGTACTCTAGGGGTTTATGTAGGGTTAGAAGAGCAATAGGGTTTAGGGCTTTGAGGTTTGCCGTTTTTGTTTAGGGGTTTAGGTTTTGGGTTTAGGGTTCTTGGGTTGCAGTTTTGGTTTGCTGGTTTGCGGTTTGGGGCTGTGGAATTGCTTTCTGATGGTGGTCGCCAGTTCCGTTTGTTCTACTTCAGCAGATGCTGCTGCGTTGCCACCAGGACCATCACTTTCTGCTCCTGTTGCCGCATACTGCCTTTGTGCTGCTGGTGCTGGTGCTGGTGGTGGTGCTGCTGCTGCTGCTGCTCCTTCTCCTCCTCCTCCTCCTCCGCCACCCCAACACTGACAACACTGACGACTTCTGCGACGCCGACGCCGATGCCGATACCCTCCTCTTTGGAATAAGCACAGAGGTACTCGGAGAATACCTCAAGCATCTTCAAGTCGAGGCCTCTTTGTACGGGCTACTCCTCAATCAATCTTGAGAAAACAGAATTTCTAGAGCATCCCAAATACGCACACGAGCCCCTCACATTTGCAGACGGGACCTAGGTCAGGACTAGCAACACAGTTAAATACTTAGAATCACAAGTACGCTGGCATAAGCCCACCCTTACCGCTATTCAACACAGGATGTCCCTGGCCACCACGGTTTTTAACAAGTTCTCCAACCTATGGCGTAGTAGACTTTCTAGACAAGCAGCAGTGCGCATCTTCTTGGCCAACATAGTGCCTGTCCTTGCCTATGGATTAGCTACATTAACTATGGAAAAGAACCATTTCCAAAAAATCGATTCCTGGTTTTTCCGATTTCTGAGAAGGGTCATAGGGGTTAAACATTCATTCTACTCACATATCACTAACAAATGGGTGTGGGAACAGGCATACAGACCACTCCTCCCGTCACAAACGGTCCTTACATTGCAGTTCAGATTACTCCTCTTGTCTCTGAACGCCGACCCAGCGGACCCTTTCCAGCACGTAGCATATGGACCCGCCAATTAGGACAGAGTTTCTCTACATAAACACCACAAGACTGGACCCCCTCCCCCACATTGGCTTGACCTTGTTCACAAGCATGCAATGGAGTACTATCTACCAGACTACAGGGTAAAGACTTCAGGAAGGACAGAATAGGCTTATAACTTTACATCAATACATACTCCTCCACATTCCCTGCAAGATTGCTGGCGGTGCCTACGTGCCAATCGTCCTTTTTCTTTCTGTACGGTTCCAGCATAGGGAGCGCATGGCGACCGCAAAAAAACTCTCAAGCCCATACAAGCTTACCATTGCTTAGGCTTCTCAAATCTCCTTAATCCCAAAATTTCCAAACCAAAAATGACCCCCTCCCCAACCTTAAGTAATGGTAATAAAGGCTAACTCTCAATCCTCAATCCTAAGCCCTAAACCCCATACCCTGAACCCTAAGCTGTGTGGGAAAGTCAGCCGAAGCTCTGATCAAGGCCGAGCAGTCAGCAGCCGAGATTGCCTTGGGTGACATCAAAGGCGACGTGGTCTAGGGTTTAGGGTTCAGGGTTTCTCAATCTGAGCTATAATCTGAACTCCTTAAAGTGGGATTATGTAGGAAATTTATGTAGGGCACTATTGGGGTTTTTAAGGGGGATGCTAGGAGTTCAGACTATGGCTCATCTTAGGGCCCTTCCTTGTTATCATCATTAGGTTCTGCTATCAAATTTGTTCTTGTTATAACAAATTTCGGTTTCAGGGTATACCTGCGCCCCTGCGTTTTTACACATTTGCATCTTGCATATGTTAGCCCCTTATTGAAATTATATTTTTCGGGACGCAGGTATAGCTCGAAACAGTTGTAAAGTTAGCCTTGAGATCCATGACCGTCATCAACACATCAACAATCGTAAAATACTCCCTAAGAGCTCAGAGGCAGAAGTACACAGCCCAAATGAAATTAAAAACCAAAAACAAACACAAAAAACCAAAAGCCAAAAAAAACCAAATTTCTCCCGTCCACATTTCCTGGAGCCATCCTACATATGTGGTCGGAAGATTTGTTTTTTTTGGTTTTTGTTTTTTTTTGGTTTCTTTTGTTTTTTTTTTGTTTTTCGTTTTTGTTTTTGCACCTGCTTCAGGTACTGGCCTCAGTGACTGCACGTCCTTCCACTTTACCATATTCATTTTGATAGCGGATTGTACCTCTATATACCTTGCATATACCCTATAGAATACCACTAGAATACCTTGTAGATGCCCTGTAGAATACCTCGTAGAATACCTTATAGACAATTTTACAGATAGGGATTTGCATAGGGAAAATCAGGAGGAGGCAAACATCTGAGAATTCAACCATGAAACTGTGGCATATTGAACAATTTTAGATAAAGGAAGACATAGATGTAGGAGAATAGCCTATA